>JANRMT010062831.1:37696470-37726376 GCA_026402145.1 Polypterus bichir lapradei | reverse complement strand
AAATGCTTAAGCCCTTCACCTATGGTTCTGCATGTGAGTTGATGGCTGCCGCTGAATTGTTCGGTTGTCGCTTTCAAGTGTACCGAAATGGCCAAATATTTTACACCTTTCGACAACCGCCAATGCCGATTTCAGTAGTGGACACTTTGATGTTTATGAGTGTTTAAACTCTCAAAAGCTGGATGTGATTTTATCGATGAAACCGGTTGTGTGCTTACAATGCTTGACAGATGCCGAATGTCACTTCAACACAACAAATCCTGCAAATACTATCGTAATTGAAACAAACCATGAAACTCAAACCGATTATGACAGCAGCAATCCAAGCTGTGAGATTTGAGACAAGATTACTGTTCACATGGCCAACTGTAAGTTACATGCTCAAGAGTAAGCTCAGCACACAGCTTGGTCATATTACAACCGGAGGGCCGAACTGACAACATGGTATACAAAGAGATCCTTAACAAATAATTATTGGCATATTTTCCCTCAGTTTAAAAAGGTTAAATTTTCTTCTTAATAAAAATTTTAAGGCAGTACTTCGCCGCTGCGAAGCGCGGGTATTTTGCTAGTATAATATATATATATATATATATATATATATAATATTTGCCCTATTTGGGGCTCATCAGGTGTATGCACTTTTTTGCTTCTCCTTGTGGAGATCGAACCTCAGTTGCACCATGGCGGCAATGTTTGTCCATACTGTATATACCATGAGTCGCCAAGTCTGGTCCTGGAGGACCACCATTGATGCAGGTTTTCATTCTAACCCTTTTTTTTAATGAGTGCCCTGTTTGCGCTGTTAATTAACTTCTTGTGAATTCATTTTAATTGAATTGCTTTTTAAGATTTCTTCATCGTTCCTCTGAATTGCTTCATTTGTTTCCTTAAATGGAACCCAAAGAGAAATTAAATGTGAAGTGAGGGAGCCAACAGAAGACCAGCTAAGTCAGGGCCTCAAACTCCAACCAATTTCACTCCAACCAGCTGCTTAATGAGGTGTCGCTTCTTGTTGTTAATTAAACTCGTTCTTTAATTCTATGGCTTGTTGCTGCTCTCGTGGTGCATTACCAGAAATTGATGATTTTCTCTTTTCTAAGAGCTCTGTTAAAATGTTTTGGGGACCTGAGCAGGTCAACATTCCCAAGATCTTCATCGTTCTTTATTTTCAGATATTGTACTTTGGACACCATTTGTTTTGGCTCATTTTGCATCTCATTATTGTTTGGCTGCAAATTAAGAAAAAAGAAACAATTAAGGGGTCTGAGTCTTCAAGAACTAGTCAATTCAAATTAGTTCAAAAGAAGTTAATTAGCAGCAAAAACAGGTCACTCATTAAGGGTTAGAATTAAAACCTGCAGCCACTGCGGCCCTACAGGACCAGAGTTGGGGACCCCTTGTATATACAATGTATATACAATATATTATATCTTCTGCTGTCTCTCAATGTTTATAATATTTCTGTTTAATTGTAGATGAACTTGAAATATTGCTCTTTGCTTGCCAATCATACAAGAAAATAAAATGTATAGAACCTAACACTCCTTGTCTTAATCTGGATTGACTCCTACTGGTTTTTATTTGCTCTGCACTGGCCTTTCTCAATTGTTCATAGTTTAAACATGAGAATAAAAATGTCACAAAATGCTGCAAAACTCTGCCCTGTCCCATTTCCTGACCTTTCAGAAGTGAATTAATAAACTGATGATTTTTTTACTTGAGAATGGAGTTTGGTGTGTACTGCGATATGACTGTTGCTGCTGGTTTAATAAAACGGTTAAGTGATTTGTAATAACTTTTTGTTAAAGTGGCTGATATTTATCCGCACATGAGCAGTCCAGCGGAGGTCTGTAATGTGACTGCTGGGGTGCCGTCCCCCTCCAAATATTTTATAAACAGTACTTAAATTTATTAAATAATGCAAAACAACATTTATTTGTACAACATGCCTGGTGTCAGCACATGTCAACATCCATTAAAAACTGGTTCCGACTGGTATTTGTTTTATTTCTGTGTGAATATTTTCTGAGTGAAGGATGTTGGCCCAATGAGTCTATGTAAGTCCTTCAACTTTTGGCAAACAGGTGACCTGAGGCTGCCTTTTAATTGGTTGCTTTCAGATTTTTCCAGGGACGCACCTCTGGAGAACCTGGGATAAAAACAGCTCCATGATAGCTCTGTTGCAGACACGTCTCCAGGCTGCTAGAGTCCATTGTGACGATGTGGGTTCTGGCTCCATGCTCCCATCTGATTTTTGGAAGCCCTTGAACCCAACACCGTCGGTAATGTCACCGATGAGCTAGTCAGTGTAGGCAATCACTGAGCAAGGTGAAGGTAAAAAGTGCAAAAGTGCTTTTATTAAAAACAATCAAAACAAAGTGTCCATAAAGTGCAGTACTTTCATAACAAATCTTCATTAAATAAATAATCCATAAAAGAATTGTGGAGGTTAAACACAGCAAACAAAAGCAATCCTTTAAAATCGAAGGTTAAAATGTTTTTTTGGAAGCAGTTTTAAAACAACAACAACTCTGGTGCTTCTTTTCTGTTTGTGTCTCACCTGCTTATCCCATTTGGGCTTAGCAGCAGGCAAGACGCTCTCTGCGGCTGCCCTCCTCTACACACACACACGAGACTGGAGACCTCCCGATCCCTGTCTCCAGTCTGGCACTCATCCCAGTCCCCGAGACTTGATGTCCACCAACGGCCAGGTCGCCCACGTTGGGGACTCCACCACCAAGCCTCCCGACTTCCGCTGCTTGTCGCTTTCCTCTGGTCACTCCCGCTACGTGGTCGCTCAGCGGGAGCAACATCAACTCAAACGCCTGGGTGTCGGCCTAACACTCAGCTTCCTCGCAGCTGCCCACGAGCGCTCGTTCGTGCGCTCACCACACGCTCCGCGTGTCTGTCTCTCTCCTGCATCTCCTGCACCGCCTGCTTCCTCGCTCCCTGTAACCTCCGTCTTCTTTTCCTTTCTCGTTCTTTTCCTGAACTCCCCTTAACCGACTCGCGCTTCTTTTAAATAATACGAGGGGCCATCACAGCTGTAGCATATTAGCCACGGGAGCAATCACGGATGTGGGCAGCTCCTCACCTGTGCACTCGGTGAGAAACACCCACACCACGGACCGCCCCGCGGCTTGCTACAACCGCTACGCCCACTCACGAAGCCACCTCGAGTACGGTGATTATTTATTTAAAAGAAATGGCCTTTGCTCAACGAGCTGTGGACCCATAACACCACATCCATCTGCCTGGGTGTGTAGTCGCCAGTGAGTCTCTCAGGACAGGCGGTCAAAGGGATGAAGCAGCTGGGAGATGCCAGCAAAGTGGTCACTAAGTGCTGTGTCTGCAAACGCTGATCTGGGAGCTGCTTTTTTACTGACTTCTCCAGTAGGACCACCCCTTTGGATAGTTGAGAACATGTATATAAAGTGTTTGTGGTTAGTAAGATATTGGTATGCCATTGGATGTTTTTGGTTATAAAAAGTGTGCCACCAAAGAAAAAAGGTTAGGAAACACTGCTCTAGACAATAGTATGCAGATATTTTTTGGCAGGCTTAGTGAAATCACTCAATTTAATCAGAAAGTTTCTGAGAAATTTTCAGGGCTGAAGGAAAGAAGGGGAATATTTGTGTTCAAAGAAACAGAGATATCCTAATTGTAGTGGAAGATGATTTAGGTAGGACTTTACTGTAGGTGTGGGTGTAGTTAAAGACAGGTTAGGAGCCAAAATTATGCTTTAAGATGCTGGGGGGTCTGTGGATCTCACAATGTGTATTTGTGCCCAAGTGAAGTAATTCTGGCAAACTTGTACAGGACTGGGCAGACTGGTAGCAACTGTAGAATAAAATTAGGGTGGGCATGACTTTGGGTGTGTGATAAATGACAAACTGGGATGCAAGACTTGGGAAAAATCAGAGGACTAGTGATTGTATGATGTGGATTTATGGAATAGGGTGTAGTGAGAAGTCAAGCAAAATGACACTTTTTATTGGCTAACTAAAATGATTACAATATGCAAGCTTTTGAGACAACTCAGGCCGCTTCTTCAAGCAAGATTTGATGATCTGATTTGATGGAATACAGTGGAAATGGCCAATGACTGGGCACTCTGTTAGTAGAGGCAGATTGGGATTGGACTTATGCTACAGATGTGTTACAAGATGGACGGAAGTACATGTTATTGGAAGATTACAGAGGTGGGGGTACACACATTATAGTGTGGGTTTTGGCAGAATGGGGAACTGGGCAAGCTGGTAGAGGACTGAGCAATTAGAGACAGGTGTAGTATAAAATTTGGGTGGCAGTTGCACCTGTTCCTTTCCACATCTATAGGGCAAGTTATGGGAGAAAATAAGGGCACCGTGGATGCATAAAGTGAAGTTCTGGAGCTCAGCAGAAATGGGAAAGCTGGCATTAGATTGGGCAGCATGGTGGAAAGAATATAATACATTTTAGCCTGGATTTGACCTATGGGTCTGGTACTGGACAGACAAAGATGTGCATTGACATTATAATGAGGACCAAGAAAGCTTGTGGAATTTACTAGACGGATGTGAAAGTCACTTTATAATAGATAAATGCTGCTTTACTGTCCCCCAAAAAACTGCCCCCGCCCACATTTTTTTCACCAGCCGCCACTGGAGCAGGCCTATGGTTGATAGTCATGAGAAAATGCATTGAGGCTATAGACACATACATTTAAACAAATCAAAGCAACACATCCTCATTTATCTTTTTTATATAACACAACAATATTTACTCACCAGGTAGAAGTGGGTAGACACCAAATCGATAGTCTTTACCTTGCTTGTCAAGGAAAGTTTGCCCATGAAAATGAATAGAGTGAAGGTCCTTTTGGCTGCCCATATTGATCAAGTACCATCTTACAAGCTCATTGGCGTACATCCTTAGACCCTTCAAACTGTAAACGATGCCATTAATAGCTGAAACAACAGGAAAATGTGAATTTTTTTGACTGAAGTTAAGTGAGAAATGTGTTTCTCTAAATGACTAGCTTCATGAGTAGCATATGGTAAAGTAGAAAGCACAGCTGCCTGGGACCTTGGTTCTGTCCTGGCCTGGCCTAGCCTCTGCCTATGTGTAGATTACAGATCCTCACCAATGCTACATAGCGTGTTTTTGTGTTTTGTATCTACCCATATCTCAAAGATGTGGATAACTGGTGACTCCCAGAATTAATTGGCTGTGTGATCATGTCTTGCATTGGACATCTAGGATTATGAAGATTAAGATAATGAAACAAAGATGGGTGAGACTTGCTACTTGAACCAAAAGTTAGTCAGTCAGTCAATCATCGTCCAACCCGCTATGTCCTAACACAGGGTCACAGGGGTCTGCTGGAGCCAATCCCAGCCAGCACAGACAACAAGGCAGGAACAAACCCCAGGCAGGGCATCAGCCCACCACAGGGCACACACACACACTAGGGACAATTTAGGATCGCCAATGCACCTAACCTGCGTGTCTTTGAAATGTGGGAGGAAACCAGAGCACCCATGCAGACACGGGGAGAGCATGTAAACTCCATGCAGGGAGGACCCAGGAAGAAAACCCAGGTCCCCTTACTGCGAGGCAGCAGTGCTACCACTGTGCCACCGTGCTGCCTGAACCAAAAGTTAGCTCAGTCTTATTGTACTTAGCATCAGGAGTGCCACTAGAGATTTTGAACCCCCATAAATGCATATCTTATTGGGCACCCACCCAGACCAACCCTGTAAACCCCATTTTATTAACTTTATCTGTGCAGGTTGGTACACCTCTAGTTGAGACCAATACTTACTAGGGCTGTCAAATTATCCAAAAATGAAGGTTTGAATATTCAAATAAAAAATAAGTAAATATTCAAATTGTCATATCTCAGCCAGGGTTCTTCTCCTGGCTGGGTTTCAAATATATCTCATTTGTTAATTCTTGATTCTTTCATTTATGTTGATTACTAGGGGGCTTTGCCCCCTGCTCGCTTCACTCTCCAACCCCTGTGTTTCGTTAATCGGATATACAATTTTAATTTTTTTTTTCTTTGGAATTGTTTCAATTTCATTATTTGCACTTTTACTTTAAAGCTTCATTAAAAACAATATGTTTTGGAGACACATTGTGAGAATACAACATATAACTGCCCGTTTCTGTTTCTCTAATAAATAATCTGACTTTTTCTAATGTTTGTCCTTGTGATTTATTGATTGTCATAGCTAAAGCTCAGTAAACTGTAAACATTTTAATACGAATGGCATATCACAATCTCCTTTGGTGTGTAATGTTATTCACGGAATATATACATTACCTTTCTTTTTGCCTGTTAAAATTTGCATTGCTTCTCCGTGATCATAAATATACACCTTAACGAAATGTGTATTCTTTGAAATTCAACTTGTCGTTGCTTTAACTGTTGCGGGACCACAGATTCTCATAGCGTATGGTCTATTATTGTGTAAATCCTCGTTTTGTGCATAAGAATGATGTGAATGCGAAAAGACTTTGTTGTCTACTCCTTGCTTTTTATTTCTGGCCTCAATTTGTCCTGCTCTTTTTTCACTTACACCTGGTTCTGATGACTAATCACTTTTGTTTTACGGTAATGCAATCTTTTCTATCTTTTCTTTGATACTGTAGCGACTGACATGATAAAGTGTCACAAAAGTTTTTCTTGAACAATCGCTGACTTCGTAACCCCAAACACAACTTTCTAGCACCCTCTCCAATCCCTCATCCCCCGCATCTCATACCCTCTTACTGCATCAATCAATACCCCGCTATCAGTCTTCCGTGCTGTACTCCGGCCTCCGTCAATCGGACCGAACAGTCACATAAAACCAAAAAGGCTTCAACCTGGCTGGGACACTGCAATACTTTCGAATTTTACTGGTTTCATAATCTCTTTACTGCCTTTTTTTCTCTCCAGCGCCGATTGGGTGTCTATTCTCCGTATTGTCCTTATACGCTTTATATGTGTTGAGAGCACAGGATCTGTGTGCACTACGTGCTTTTACACAACTGACTGTTTTTTGATGGATTTGCTTTTATATGATATCTGTTGTAAGTAGGGTGTGTCTTGCAAGAATCTCACGTTCCACGTCCCCGAGAGACGGCCCTGGGACAGTCTCTTAGCACAAAGTCTCATGTTTACGGTCCCCGCAAGACGCTCCGTGGCAAGTCTCTTTTGTCTCGTGGGTCTTTTAAATGTCTTTCGAAAACTTGTGAGAAAATCACGTATCATCGCCTTGCTTTTGCATTCCAGGATTTCTTTTTATAATAGAGAGATGTGTATTATTCTTTATTTTTTATTTTCTTTATGTATGTAAGCTGCCTTTGTTATGTTCCATGTGTTTATGGTGGTCTTCCAAAAATGAGGTCACCTGCCAATCACCACCAGAAACTGCTGTCCACCCTAGGGTCGTCCCCAGTTCCTGGTGATTAATTTCAATTGTTGTGAAGAGTGGTGATTTTTGACCTTGCTTTGTATTTCAGCTATTCTTGGATGTGGATTTGTATTTGAATATTGTTGTATACTTGTATTAGGACTTCTATTTGTCTTGAATTACTTTGCTGGCAACTCTTTTATGCCTTTGTGGTCTTAAGAGCTTCATAGTGTGACAGAGCATTTTTTGTGAAAATAAACTTTTTAGCCTGTGTTTGCCCTCTTTACTAGCTGAGGTTTGACAGTAAATAGCCCAGTGGGCATTTTTGGAACCGTTTTTTGGACCACTTTGGGACTCATAGTCAACACACGAATTAGGTTAATGATTAATTGGTGTTACTTGTTTGTATACGCTTTTTTATATGTTATTATGGAATTATTATGGTACCATGACGAACATAAGCCAGCAAAAAAAAATAGTGATACCCAGGCAACTGTTATTTAAATATAAGAACCATCAAATTCTAATACAGATGCACTTTATAAAAGGGAGTCATCTGTACAAACATTTTGTCTTCAGTGTAGAACTGATGCCTGGGAGAGCAATAACGTGTTCAGATAGTGAGCCATGAAATCAGCCAGGAAAAGGAGCTTAAATCCTTATGAGTCACATGTGCTGGCACAATGCTTCACTACATTCATATTAATATTATGACTTTTTTTTTACTCATGATGCATCTGCAAAACATGAAGCACTTATGACACTGCTGCATATATACTGCAGCCTTCAAATAAAAGGGGTGCTTAAAAACATCATTCTCTGTGTGTACTAAGTGTCGTACATTGTGAGAGATGGCCGGCAGCTTATGCTGACCAACACATCCAGGCCGCCAGATGGAGTCCTCCCTGCAGCATGGAGGTGCCCCGGATTCCTGCAGGGCATTGTGGGAGATGGAGTTCGACTTCACGGCCCTGCTGGGTGCCATAGGTGCCATCGGGTGACGAAGCAGGGAGACACAGGGATTTCTATTTTCCCTACAGCCCGAAAGTACTCCCAAGTCACGGGGAACGGAAGAACAATATAAATGTTTAATGGACCCGGAAGTGCTCGTGAATCACATGGACTGAAGGACAGGAGCACTTCTGGGTCAAGGACTATATAAAGGATTATGGGAAACCCAGCAAGCTGAGCCGGAGTTGGGAGGGAGTGTGACAGAGCTGCTGGGAGGAGAGGAGGGTTTATTGTGTTGATTATTGTGATTTATTGTGTATTGCAGAGGTGCTTTGTGCACATTATTGAAGAAATTAAAATTATTTCTGGTACTTGGGCTGGCACCCTGCCCGGGGATTTGTTTCCTGCCTTGTGCCCTGTGCTGGCTGGGATTGGCTCCAGCAGACCCCCGTGACCCTGTGTTAGGATATAGCGGGTTGGAAAATGACTGACTGACTGACTGACTTTTACCTGGTGCCTGGTCATGTTGTTTGTGGGGTTTGGAGGAGCAACAGCGCTCTGTAGTGTCACAACATATATGAAACACAGATTAAATTACCTGAAATTAGTTAGTTAAGCAGGCTAACTGCACTCATATTTTATTTTTCTCCAGTTAAGTGGCTTTTTATTCCTTGAGACCAGAAACCTTATGGCACTGTAACTCATTGGAGTAAGATGATGCCTGTGTTCATGCCTCACAGATGAAGTAAATGGATACACTAAATGTTGCATTGTAATAATCTGCACGTTTAGTCCTTACCATGTTGTATTTAATAGATTTTTTAAAGCAACTTAAATTCTGTACAATAAGTTTGAATGTTTACCAGGAAAATATAAACTAATGTTTCTCAACCTTTTTTGATATTGTGACCCACTTTTTCACATGTAAGTGTCTTCCCGACCAACTGGAATAATCAAATACAATCATTAGAGTGAGGATGGGTCTCCCTTGGTGAATTGCAGACAAATCATCAAAGCTGTTGGGTCTCTCTTGGTGAATTAAGTGTGTCAGAGCTGAAAGCAAAAATATATTTTGCAGCAACGATTAAACGACCTGTATGCGATTCAATGCACACCACTTTGCAGCCCACTAACATTATAAAGAGTAGGGAGTCACAACTCACAGATGGCAGTATGTGAAACACAGAGTTAAGCAATACTGATACAGAACAAGCCTTCCAGGGCATGCTGCTGAGAAGCATCCCCACAGCATGATGTTTCCACCACCATGCTTTACAATGGTGTGATTTTGATAATGTGAAATGTTTGGCTAAGCCTAAACCGTAGAACCTTCTTATAGATGACTTCAGAGTCTTCCATGTGCCTTCTGCTTTTTTCTCTCTCCCACTCTCCCATAAAGTTGTGAATGGTGAAGCACCCAGGCAACAGTTGTTGTATTAACAGTCTCTCTAGTTTGTTGTGACTTCCCTCACTAGTCTTCTTCTTGCATGATCACTCAGTTTTTGTGGACACTCTGCTCTAGGCAGTTTTACAGCTGTTTCATACTCTTTCCATTTCTTAATGAATGATTTAACTGGACCTCAAGGCAGATTGAGTGACTCAGGCATTTTCCTGTCTCCATCCTCTAACTTTGTCTTTATTGTCTAAGTTAGGCCACCATACTGGTTCACCACAAGATGGACCTCTCAGACAAGGGAAAGTTTTAATACAATCAGATGAAATTCCTTGACTACAGACATGTGATCTCCATTGAACTTATTATGCGACTTTTTAAAGCAATTGGATACACCATTGATGATTTAGGTGCGTAATTCTTACTTGGTGGTGAATGCTAATCAATTATTTTTGACTTTATACAGTATTTGTAATTAATTTAGACCAAATCACAAAGATCTACTTTCACTTTGAAATTAAAGAGTATTCTTCTATTGATCAGTGTCAAAAAAGACACATTAACTCCATTGTGATTCAACGTTGTATAACAATAACTGAAAACTTCCATTGTATAGGCATATACATATACATAAATAAGTGTAGTGTGTATCAAAAACCAACAAAACCTAGCTGAAATGTCATCTTATGTTGATGTAAAGACATTATGGCGAACAATATTATTTAAGTGAAATTAATAATTTGTATGAAAATAATTAAAAATAATAAACAGTCGACAGTTTATACAGTATGTGTTTATGGTTAAAAACTTATGAATTATTCAAAGTAGCCAGGAAATCTGCTCCATAAAAGAAACCAACAATTTCCTTCCAAGCCAAAAGCTCGTAAACAGACTAGTGCACTGATGTGATGAGAATGCTAAAATTCATGAAAAGACTTCTATTGGTAGTCAATGAACTCTCAGGTTATTAAACTAAAACAATATTCTTTGTTACATGGTTGGAAATGATCTATAATATATCTTGTGTAATTTGATTCCTAAATTATTCATCCCAATTCTATTTAAACTATCTATCCACACCTCTATTCATTTTCTGAACCCACATATCCCAGTACAAGATCACAGGAAATAATTTCTAAAATATAAATATGATCATTTCCTTGCAGCATTAGGTTAAAATTAATATTTCTTCTCCTAGAAAATCATATCTAATAATGAATGCAACAAAATACAGTACCATGAAATATGTTCTTGCTTCTCGTTTCTGGGTCATTCTTGATAATATTAGTTTTATATACACTTTTCATATTTTCCTCAAAGTACCAACTTTTGTTTTCATCAAATGTCATGAAAAGCAGAAAAAACTCCCTTGCATCTTTTATATTTTCTTTCAGGAATCCTTCACGACAAATCAGCAATGGTCCAATCAACCCTGAATTAATATCCTTTTCCTAAAAATTAAAAATAAGGAAATGAATGTTGAGTTAAGCACATTTCACTTCTGTGTACTCTCTTTATATGCATTTACATAAAATATGCTTATATATTGCAGTGAACAAGAAAATATCTAGATAAGAATATAAGAAAAAGTAGAAAAAGGTGTTATTTTCATAGCATCTTTCCAGTAGTGCAGCTCAGTCGCTGTCTATGCAGAGTTTACAATGTTCTCCCTGTGGTCCAGTTTCCCCCTAAATCCCAAGGATATTCTGTTTCGATTTGTTGGATGACTGTAGACATATGCATGTGTGTGCCTGGCAGTTTACAAGGGAAGCTACAATTCGCCACAACTGTGCAAACATGAAAGTGAATTCAGACAATCCAAAGATAAGTAAAAAAATATATATAAATGTTTAAAATTATAAAGGGGGAGGCACATGGCTCAGTGGTTGACATCTGGCAGCAAATATTGAAAGTGAGAAGATGAGCAAGGGACTTAAAATTGTTAAAGTATTATGGATACACTTCTGAACTACATGCTAGTGTAAGGCAGGGCACACTTTTACACAATAAGTTTCAATGATCTCAGTGACGTTTATGAAGGACACACAGTCTCTTATGCCTTCTGTGTTTAGTGTTTTTTCATTTTTATTACTATTTAATTTAATATTGTTTCTTTGTATCAGTATACTGCTGCTGGATTATGTGAATTTCCCCTTGGGATTAATAAAGTATCTATCTATCTATCTAGTGCTCCTCAATGGACTCACTGCTGTGAGGGTGACAGTGACATCCAGCTGTATCATTCTGCCTGTGACACATGCTTAAAATATTTTGCAGTGAACTACACATTAAATAAAACTATAACTAGTTTTATAACTAAGATAATAATAGATAAAAGCTACTAAATTCTGAAACCTTTCATTAAGCAAGAATATAGACAGAGAGATAGAGAGGGAGAGAGATACTTACTGGGTTGACACCTGAATAGTAGACCCAAGCCCGACAGGGAGTATCCTTTGACTTAGGCCCCACTTTGGAATTCACGTTCCAAACATAGGTATAATTATGTCCCGGAAGAACAGCGTCATCATTTTTATAGTTTGGTGGAGAGTCATCCTCATAGCCTACTCCTTCCATTGACTTCATATAAGAGACTCCATGTGCGTGTAAAGAGTAGGGCTTTGTGGCAAGGTTTTTGAAAACAATCTGGAGACATACAGCAGTGTATTTAGAATGCAATATTGCAATAGAAACTAACAGTATCTGTAATGTTACAATATGGCAGCCTTCTCAACTGACAGAGTATAATTTTGACCACACCTCTACAAAATAAGCAGGATACATCAACAGTGGATTCAGAAAGGACACCGACCCCCTTACTTTCTGCATACTTTATTGTGTTGTAGATTTAATTTTAAATGGATAAACTTGCCAATTAATCTACACTCAATAACCCATAACCAACCAACCATTTTCCAACCCGCTGAATCTGAACACAGGGTCACAGGGGTCTGCTGGAGCCAATCCCAGGGCAGGAACCAATCCCGGGCAGGGCACCAACCCACCGCAGGACACACACAAACTAGGACCAATTTAGAATCACCATTCCACCTAACCTGCATGTCTTTGGACTGTGGGAGGAAACCCACACAGACACGGGGAGAACATGCAAACTCCACACAGGGAGGACCTGGGAAGTGAACCCGGGTCTCCTAACTGCGAGGCAGCAGCACTACCACTGCGCCACCATGCCACCCATAGCCCATAGCCCATAGCCCATAGCCCATAACCCATAACCCATAATGACAAAGTGAAAACTTGTTTTTAGAAAGGTTTACAAACGTATTTAAAATCAAAAACTGAAATCTCTCATTTCTATAAGTATTCAGACCCTTTGCTATGGCACTCCAAACTTGTGGTCATGTGTAGCCTGTTTGCTTTAATTCTCCATGAAATGTGTCTAGAACGGGGTCCTCAATTACGGTCCTGGAGGACTGCAGTGGCTGCAGGTTTTTGCTCCAACCCAATGGCTTAATGAGAAACACTTATTGCTCAAGGAACACTTCTGCTTCACTTTAGTTGTCTCGCTTGTTAAGATTTTGAACCGTTATTTCTAATATTAGTCTTAAACAGCTGTATTCTTGGTTTTTAATTGCTCCTAATTAGCAATGACATGTAAATGACAAAAGAGAGCAGCATTTCTCCATTCAGCTTGTTACCATTTACACCTGTGTGTGTTTATCATGAACTATTGGGTTTAATTAAATACTTGGAAGGAAAGTGAAGAGAAAAAAGTGAAGGACTGAGAATTACTCATCCATTTTAGCCATCAAATCATTTGGATGATATCTTTAGAAAGGGGAAGAAAATCTAGGATATGAGAATTACCTGACATAGCACAGTTAAAGCACTAACAAGGCATGGAATTAAATTATTGGCAAGAATTGCTTTCTAATTAAGTAACCAGGTTAGAACAAAAACCTGCAGCCACTGTGGCCCTCCAGGACTGTGATTGAGGACCCCTGGTCTAGAACTTCATTGCGGTCCACCTGTGGCAAACTGAATTGGCTTTACATCATTTGGAAAGGCACACACACCTATCTATATATGGTCCAACAGTTCACACTGCATGTCAGGGCTAACCCCAAAACATGAAGTTCAGGGAATTCTCTGCAGACCTTTACAATCAAATTATGGTGAGGCATAGATCAGGGCAAAGATATAAAACCATTTCTAAAACTTTGAGTGTTCCCATGAGCACCGCAGCTTCCATACTTGTAAACTGGATGAAGTTTGGAAACACCAGAATGCTTTGTAGAGTTAGCTGCCTGGCCATACTAATTAATGGGGCAAGAAAGGCCAGGGTCATAACTGAGGGAAAGGTAAATGCATCCAAGGTCCTTGGAGAAAACCTGCTCCAGAGTGCATGAAAGACTGGAGTGAAGGTTCAGCTTTTGACACAAAAATGCTCTCAAGCATTCAGCCAAGATACTGTTGGAGTTGCTTCAGAACAACTCTCTGACTGTCCTTGAGTGGCACAGCTAAAGCCCAGACTTAAACCCCATAGAACATCTGTGGGGAGACCTCAAGATGTTAGTTTATAGATACTTCCCATTAAATCTAACAGAACTTGAGAGGAAGACTGGGCTAAACTGCTCAAATCAAGGTGCACAATGCTTGTAGAGACTTAACAAAGACTTGAATCTGTAATTGGTGCCAAATGGGCTTCTACAAAGTACTGAATGAAGGGTCTGAATACTTATGTGAATGAGAGATTTCAGTTTTTAATCTTTAATAAGATCGTTTTGGGTTATTGAGTGTAGATTTATGGGAAAAAAATGGTAAATTTACCTACTTAAATTAAATCTACAACATTACAAAGTGTGCAAAAAGTGAAGAGGTCTGCATACTTTCTGAATCCACAATATATTCAACATGGAAAGATTTTGTTTCACTTTGCTATCTGTTTTTTTTTTGTGATGTGGCTGTATAGTACAGGCTGTTGGTAACGCTAACTACCATATCTCAACTATCCATAATGCACTTATGCACATCTTTAGGTATAAAATTACTTAATTTATCAGTACAGTAAGAGTTTCTAATAGAAGGTTTGTCCCTGCCTCGATCCTGCAGCTGCTGGGTTACATTTCAGATCTCTGGAGCTTTACTATGGTAAAAATGGGTTGGATGGACACATGTACAGTATATAGTCAGCATTGCCTCTGCCTGTAGCACACTTCTGGTGTAGTGGACAGGTAAAGCTTGTCTTTCATCAGTTTTATTACTATTGGTGCCTGCCTTCTTGAATCTGTCTGCCTTTCCTTCCAGTTCTCATTTTTACTTTGCAAGAAGGTATTTGTCTGTGCTTATAATAAGACACGGAGCTGGAACTCTTGCTGTTTGTATCAAATGTTTGGTTGGCAACACGTTGCTGTTTGTGAGTGAAGAAAGTAACAGGGAGAAGCATATTGTTTTCATTCCAGCATGTAATGAAAAGTCATTTTGTTTACTTTTTCCAACATTACTCTTTTACAGTTCTGTAGGGCAAAGTGAGCATTGCCCGTTCGTTAAAATCTGGAATAGTTTACCGACAGAAATTCGCCAGGCTAATACCCATTACTTTAACATGGCTTTCTCATAGCTTCATTTTAGTGTACTTCTGATATTCTATATATGAAATTGAATTATCTTTTTTTCATGTCTTCAAAATCTGTACTAACCCCTACTTTCTCTGGTGTTCTTTTTCCTGTTTTCTATGGTGGTGATCTGCACCACCACCACCACCTAATCAAGGCACCATGCTGTTCCTACATTGATGGATTGAAGCCAGATGTCCACATGACCATCATCATCAAATTCTTCCATGTGAAGCCTGAAAACCATGAGGACTGATTGAGATCATTGATGTTAGGTAGAATTCCCAGTGGGTGCTGGGCGGTCTCATGGCCTTGGAACCCCTGCAGATTTTGTTTTTTTTTTTTTCTCCAGCCATCTGGAGTTTTTTTTTGTTCGTTTTTTTCTGTCATCCCTGGTCATCACACAATACTTTATTCTTTGTTAGTTAGCATTACCAAATCTTTATACTTTACTCATCTTATAAAACACTTTGAGCTACATCATTTGTATGAAAACTTGCTATAGAAATAAATGTTGTTGTTGTTGATCTGCTAGGCTTTTAGAGGCACACAAGTTTAACAGGGATGCAGAAATCCAGCTTCGCCCCCCAACCTGCATTGCTGAGAAAATGGCTTAACTACAGCTCATAACATTCTTAGCCTTATAATTCATCTGATAATAACGGTGAAAATCAGGATTTGAACTGACATCTCTGCAGACTCCTGGTGACATGGTGGTGGTAAATGGACAAAACAAAGAGCTACAATTCAATGACTGGCAACTTTTACGGACAAAATCACAGGCCTATGAGCAAGCACTGATTCTGTAACAGGAAGTGACTTTTATCCAATCACCAGAGGTCTGCAAACTAGCTGCATTCATCTCTCTGAAATGCTGTGCACCTTCTGATACCTGCATGTTTTCTGAAACCAGGAAGGTTATGAGCTGCTCACTCTTTGGGGAGTCAAACGTCAAGCCAAGCTCTATTCCAGTGACTGAGCCCGGTCTGAGAAGATGAATTAGTTCAACAAGGGAGTTTCAGCTTCTGAACTCTTGTGCCAGAACATGTAATGCATTTCCCTAAGAAGCTGCAGAGGACTCGCCAAAGAGTCTAACTGAGAAAAGCACAGCACACCACAAACAAAGGACCATGTCACCCATAGAAAGAGTGCACCCCAATGCAAGAAGAATACTCTACTTGAACCCGGACCAATAACAGCAACAACTCCACACAACATCAGACATCATTTTTAAAGACCTGGTATCATCAACTACTGTATTCATCTGTGGCAAGGTAAATTAGAACTTTAAACAGCAAGTAAACTGCCAGCCTCTTCTGTTTTACATGTTTGTCTGTCTTACATTATCAATGTATAAACAGTATGCAGTTATCATATTTCTATAATCCTTGTATTTATCAATAAATTGTATAATTCTGCTTCTTTAAACAAGTGTACTTGCTGTAAGTCTAACAGCAGGAGACCCACTTCCTATAGAGAAAGGTATAGTAAATAATGTAGGAGCCGTACCAAATGCTTTAATAATTACTGGCATTGCCAAAGGCAAAACTGATAATTAATTAGCCAAGTTAAAATTCTCTTCCTCTTTCCTGCATTATTTTGCCAGGCCTGTGGGTGGATAAATTAAAACCACTCACTTTCCAACAGTTCACAAAGTAATAGAGTATTATCCATTACATGTAGAACTAAAGTTCAGTAAATCAGGAAGGATAGTTGCTTTGAAAACCCACACAAATCGCTCCACAAACTCCTTTCTTCCAAGTGCCATACGACTTTTCAATAAGAAATATCGGAGATAATGATTAAGGTTTTGATATATATCTTGTAACCTTTTTTTTTTTGGTGTAGATATGTATTATCTAACTGCTTTACTTTAACCTTTCTTGTTTCTATTTGTCTGTTTTATCTCATTCTGTCTGTTATTAGATGCAACCGAGAAGGCAAATTTCATGTTTTCTTGTGTAAACATGACTAAATAAAGAACCTTAAACCTTAAACCCTAAGTAGGCTTTCAAGGTTTTTTTATATTTTTTTATGCCAACTTAGAAAAACTTTTTTTTTACAAAAACACAAATGATTATAACTCCTAGCAATAAACAAAAAGTCACTTGAAGTATAGACGTAAGCCTTGGTATAATGAGTCCATTAGGCTGGGCTTTTTCAAAGCTTGTTTACCAGTTAGTTATGTTTTCTATGAGGTGAAACATGAGGCAGTGTGGTGTAATGGTTAAGGCTGTGGACTTATGGGTTCATATCCCACTACTGACACTGTGTGAACATGAGCAAGTCACTTGAAAACCAAAAATAAATGTAACCAATTGTATCATAAATGTTGTAAGTTGCCTTGGATAAAGGTGTCAGTCAAATAAGTAACTGAAGATACCACATACAGTTCAATGCTTCAGTACTAGAATTTGTTATCTGCAAAAATAGATGAAAATTATTATCGTATACATGTGATGGAACATATCATATACGAGTAGTTCAAATGTAAACCATTCCTTTATTCCATAAGATCTGACTGCGATTTAATGCATTAAACAGCAGAAGAAAACTCCATATCAATTTAAAAGTACCGTATGTCTTATGTCAATGTCTATCGCTGTTCTCTTCTACCTTTGTGTTCGATTTTCTTTACACCTAGTTATTTGCATTCAATTAAAATGGACAAGAACCAGAAGCACACTAAAAGAGAACATACTGCATTTTTCAAGCTGACTTATTTTAATTTACAGTAGTTTCTGTGAATGTCAGGAGATTTCCATTATCACAAGTGAAGGGGTTTGTGTGCCTTAGGTGAAAGGTACATAGGTGACGTAGTTGTGGGTTGCTCACATGTTTTCTTCTTTCATCCTCAGCTAATACGAAACTGACCAGTTAGATGACTTGTGACATTACTACAAGCACAATCCTCCTTGCCCTCAACTTTCAGTCTGTCACCGTAAATAATCCTCCAAAACAGGAAGTCCTCATCATTTGTTGGCCAACACAACAGCAAGAAAATTCATCATTGACCCAGCTTGTGTTTTTTACTTGCAACACCACCATTTAAAAGGGTAACCTAAGGCATTTCAAATCTTGCAACAACACTTTGTCTGTTTTCAGTTTAAGGCTCCACGCAGTCTTACCATCAGCTACTTCATTCAATAGGCTCCAATGGAAATACTGCTTCCTCTATCATTTAAAATTTACATTATCAGAGTATAGTGTCAGTTGTGTATGCTATCTGTTGGAATTCAATGCATTTTATTTTTTACATGACATGTGTGTTCGCATGCTGAGAATGATGCCCTTGAGTGAGCGTGTTGCGAGTGACCTCAGAGGTGTTGTAGACTGCAGTTACATTCTGTTGAACTGTGTTTAAGTAGATGACGATTCTGCACTTAGATTTAAACATTAGACTAATAGTCTATGATTTACTATAAACCGAGTGAGCTAGTCAATAGTAAAGCCAAAAAGGAACATTATTTGAGCAAGTCTGTTTGTAGTTCCCAAGTGGCTATCTCTTAACTGTTACTTGAATTGCAATCAGTTGTTAAAAATTATTCTCACTGAAAGAAGAAACCATAGGGCGGAAGAGGGCCTTCTGTAGTAAATGGCATAACTGACACAGTAAGCTGGCACTCTATAGCAGGTTTCAGGACTCAGGACCACTTTAAGTGACTTTTTAAGCCTGTTCTTGTTCAACACATATTTTTTTCATATAAATATAGTAGAAAAAGGGCTTTCTTTAGTTGTTTGCAGATAAACTCCAAAGTGCTTAAAGACACAAAACCTTTCTACAAACTGATGAACCTGCTGTCACCATGCTACCTAATAAGGCATGACTGTCACCCCTTTGGCCAATGTTTTTACTCTTTGATTTTCATTAAAGGTAATTTAACCCCATTTATTGTTAGCTTACCACAATGGTGTCATGAATCTCTGCTTTGATGACAGGACCGAGCAATCCAAGGTGCTCGTTTATTTCTCCTCTAATGTCAGGCTTTGTAAATGTTCCATCTAGGTAACGTCGAAAAACCACTTTTTTGAACTGCATGTCCCTTTTGTCTGTATTGCTTTCCTCAAACCTCCTGTTGAAAGAACACATTGAAGTCTAATAAAAAGCAGAATTAAAGGATTTCCAAAAAGCAGAGGTTCTAAAACAAGCTAGATATTATCAGAAGAAAAACATTTAAATGATCCAATGTGGGTTATGGAAAGCAGAGAATGACAGCTCTGAATTTGTCATTAGCTAGTTTCTCTTTTTTAATCAGCAATAAAGTGAAAGAGTTTAAATTAGGTAATAAAGCACAACCTGTAAAATCAGTAGAAACATTCCTAAGTGGTCACTGATTAGCACAACCATTTAGTGTTGTCTTAATCAACAATAACTGAATGTCATTTACTTGGGTACTTTATTTCTGCCATCATTTAATAGAAAGTCATTTACAAGCATTTCAAGGTATTTATTTAGTCAGTCATTGGCCAACCCGCTATATCCTAACACAGGGGTCTGCTGGAGCCAATCCCAGGGCGCAAGGCAGGAACAAATCCCTGGCCCACCACAGGGGACAATTTAGGATCGCCAATGCACCTAACCTGCAGGTCTTTGGACTGTGGGAGGAAACCAGGGCACCCAGAGGAAATCCACACAGAGAACATGCAAACTCCACTCAGGGAGGACCCGGGAAACAAACCCAGGTCTCCTAACTGTGAGGCAGCAGCGCTACCACTGCACCACCATGCCACCCAGTATTTACTTAAAAAAACTAATTCAATTGAATTTAGCTACAAATGAAAATTGATGCATTGTACAAGAACATATATATCTACCTTGCTCCTTTGTATCCAGCGTAATCCCATGGCACTTCCTCTGCTGCAATGAAGTACATTCGGGTGTTGCCTTTGTCCTTGTTTGAGTAATATTGTGTCACATCATCTAAACTGCTAAAGCTTTTGCCACTTGTAGTGTAGGGATCTTTATATTCTACCCATTCATAACTGTCTGGTACCTCTGGGTCTAAACTCCTCATATCCTTGTTGTTACTGTCATCTGGTGCAAACAGATCATAGTCATTAAAGTCACCTCTAGGAACACCAATGACAATACTTCTCCAAGATTGGTCTTCATTGGCAACAGGACTCAGCCCTCTAGGCCCGAATTCTTTGGGTTTATGCCCTCTAGGTGCGATTGCTGAGCCTAGATTTGTGGTTCTTGTTGATGTTAAAGTTCCGTTTTGTGATTTCTTCTTTCTTTCAATTCTCAGATTGGATTTAGGTTTCCTTTGGGGTTTTGCTTTTGAAGGTGGAATGACTGCATTTAAATCTATTTCCTGTGGTTTCTCTTCTGTGTACTTGACCAGTTCATTGGGGACTTCAATTTGAGCAGGTTTACTTTTACCCTCATATTCCCAATAGTCCTTGAAATGATCAACCAAAGGGGTGATTGTCCCATATCTGCTACCATTATTTGTTTTATTTTTTAAATAAATAACCACCTCTTCTGCTATTTTATTTTTTTCATAATTTTCTTCTTGTGAATCTAAGTCATAGTCCAGATTGACTGCAAGCGAATACTGAGTTATATTTTCAGATGGCCTAGAAAGGCTATTATTGATAGCAACAGATAGGCTTTCTGTTATCAAATTTTCTGAATGTGTTTCTGGTAAAGTTCTGTTTACTAAATTAAACTCCACAGGTATAAACAAAGTTGTGGAATTTGATCTTTCTGACAGATTATTTCCATAGTTTTCAGAATATGAAGACGTTGTGTCAGTTTCGTTGATGTGAACTCCTCCAGTAATATTAAATTCTGCTCCTCTTGTTTCAGTCTGAAGGTTTTGTGTTTGATTTCCAACTATCCAGTTGTCAGAATGGTCAGATCCACTTCCATTTAAAAGATCTCTCGTGCTCTCAGCCAACACATTATAGTTTTCAGATTCTTCGATCTTTGCACCAAGGGATACATCCATGTCAGACTCTTGAGCGTCCATCGAAGAGTTAGACTGCGCCTTATCTGTAGAGCTTATATTAAACACATTTTCTGTTCCATTATTTAAAAACTCATCCTCTGTTTCTACACTATCATCTGTTTGTGCTAAATGAATTTCCAGGTTAATTGACCTTTTAGACCTTAGAGGTTTGACCTCCAGGTCTTTCTTTTCAACTGTGCTGTTTTCAAGAAACGCAAAGCTGTTGTTCATACCCCAAGTTTCAAAAACCTTATCATTACCCGTGTTATTGAATAATGCTTCAATGTCTTTTTCCACTTTGTGGACGCCTTTGTCATGTGGAAATGTGTATCTTTCTTCCGATCCATTATATCCTTCTTTGTTTTCCATTGAATAACGTATGATTTCTACAGAGGGACTTGTATTATTTGTACCATGATGCACATCATACTGGTTTTCTTCCTGTTCTTTAAATTCTTGTGTGCTACTATTTAAACCTAATGAAATATTGTCAAGGTGTGAACCTAAACTTTCACTTATTTGGGCAATTGTGCTTGTGCTGTTGTCACAGGACTGAGAAATGTAACAATCGGAAATAATATCCGGAGTTTGGATGTGTTCAAAGCTGCTAGTGAATAAAGACTCTTTATTTTCATTAGTCTGCATGAAATCATCCCCTGAACTGTCTTTCTCAGTGCTCGTAGCAAACACTGTTTGTTGTCGATTTAGACCAAGGACTTCTGTAGCCATTAAATCTTGAGCTGGTGGTTCAGCTGTCTGATTTACCTTAAACACATATTTTTGATTATAAGTGTTGTTATACTGTATACCAGATAAAAGAGTTTCACTGCTGTTTAGTGAGCCACCATTATGATCATCAAGAAAAGCTGACAAATCTACTAACTCATTTTCAAGTTCACTGCTTTTGGTTTTATTTTTAAATGACCTTGCACCAAACAAAGCAGCCCATTGCTCAGTTTCTTCATCAAAATCATTGTCCATTCTTGTATCTTTTTCATCATTTTTATTATCATCCTCATCTTCATCTTCATCAATAATATTTTCTTTGTCTATTTTGGTACTTGGCCCCCCAGAGTCCAGATCAAAATTGACAGGATTAAAATCATAGTCTTCAGAATAACACTCCAGGTCTTTAAATTTTAATCGTTTTCCATTATCGTTTTTTTGTGACATTAAGGAGGAAAGAAGCCAGTGACCTGCAGACAAAAAGTACATTTAGCTTACCATCAGGGACAAAAGATGGGTAAACAAATTGGATAGAACTTCATCATACTGCCTATAGCGACAGTTTAGACACACTAGCAGAGCATTGCCTTCAGGCTTTATACAAATGCTAGACCACTGGTGAGAGCTGATGGGCAAACAAATGGTAAATGTGAGGTCTGAACAATTCGGAGCCCAACTGCCAAAATTAACCAGCTATGAACTGAAGTATTCTGCCTAAACACCAGGTCAACAAAAATCATCTAAAACATTTTACTGAAATACCAGAAATATCATCTATTAGGCATAGCATTAAATAATTTATAGAAAAAAACAGACCACTCATCCCTTTCTATATTAAGCATGCTATCCCATATCATAACAGCATGCAAAAAACTTTCAGATTCAGATTAACTTATTCTGAAGATGTAGATATAGTCTAAAGGAGTGGTTCCTAACTTTGTGGGTCATGTAGAAAAAAGCAGAATTAAAGACCAGTTAATTTCCCCCAGACATGTATGAAATTGATGGGAACTTTCTGTTTCAGTCATAGTCCCGGGTAAGTACATTGATTTGTTTTAGAAAACATGCAGGGAAAATGAATAAAGAGAAATGTTTTGACAGTCTTCATTAGCTTCTATAATTCTCTAAACTCAAAGGAAACTAAACAGAAGGAAGAAATGCAAAAAAATTGTGAAGAAGGGGCACAATTTAAAAATAAAAAACACTTATTCTGCTTAAAAAAAATTAGCAAGTAAAGCAAAGTCCAAAAGAAAATCGTTATTCAATATATTGCTCTGCTCACGTGAATTAAAATAACAACATTAATTAATTCATTCATTTATTAAATCATTTGTTGGTTTGTTTCCTAAATCCACTTCTTTCAATAATAGGGTCATGCGAAGCAATGAGAGGATCATTCACAAGCCTGGCCAGACTCATACACTGACAATTTAGAGTCACCAATCAACCTAGTAACATGTTTTTCGAATTGTTTGAGGAATATGAAGAAAGGATGTAAAATCCACAGAGTGCAGTCCAGGTCAGAACTCTTCTAAGATCAAATGCCTTCCACTGCTAGACACCGAAATGTTTTCTTAAAGCAACTACTACACAGCCAAAAACCATACTGTATTTACCATATACAGTATGTGGACTAGCTACAGAGATACTGAACAATATGTCTTAAGTAGAAATGCATGCAAATGATCACTTACCGATGTTATCCATTTCCATTGTAATAGTTTCTCCAGTCATAGGATAAAGGGTAAGGACATCCTCATAACCCTTATTATGCTCAAAGGTATGGCCGAAAAAGTGAGCAGTCTGGATGTCATCTTGCACACCAACACTTGAAACATGCCATGTAACTATCTCATTATGACAAAAACCCAAAGTCGTTCCACTATCATAAACGTAACCATTAATGGCTGAAAAAGTTAGACATTAAGAAAGAAATCAGGATTGCAACTAACAATAATATAATAAGTATAAAGACAGGTGACCAAAATTATAGGACTGAAAAGATGCATTTTTTTCATAGCCAGTTTTCAAAGTTTTTCACTTTAGCAGGCAATGTTTCAACTGTACATAATGACAATTTTCCATATTTGTGACCGCTACATGTCCAAACCTTGCAGACACCTAATCAATAAACATTTGATTTCATTATATTTACCTTGAGTTTTGAAGGTCCCTATGCTCCTGCTTTCCACCACACTACATGGCCAGATGCTTCTCAAAAAGGGTGCTTTCAAGTTTCAGACCTCTTATTGTGTATTCAAATGTTAATTTCTACTTCCTTCACATAATACAGCACATTTGCATACTCTAAATTTAAATGATCACAAATCTTCCCAAGCCTATTTGCTGTCCTAGTCACTTTGTATCAGCTTAGCTAATTCTGCTAGACTATAAGAAGATTCAACAACCACAGTTTTTAGGTATGACATAATCTCTAACTGCAAGTCGTACAGAGTGCGTGTTTTTAAATGTTTTTAACTCTCAATATAAATATTTTCATGATTTCAATTATCCTGATTTCCAAGGGTTAAAATTTTAATTGTGATAATGAAAAATAATTAAAAATGAAAAGTCTGGAGTATGGATTGTTAATTGGATTGACAAATAGCTATCTAACATAATCAGAAGGACTGTAAAGCATCTTTTGTTGTTTACACTCCTCTCAATAGATAAATGTGTTATGTTAGGCAAAACAATTCTGGAGTGATGGAAATTTGCATATATGTGTACCCACTTATGCATGTGCTGTCCCACCGGCCATATTTCACAGTAATTTGTGCAGAAATCTACAAGTCAATCAAAAGCAATAATGATGTTTTGACATACCCTGGGGTGTTTTCTTTCAAATAAATCAAGTGTCCATATTGTTTGCTCTTTTTCATTAGCAAAATATGCAATCTGCACACAAATATGCCAAGGCAAGCAGTGCATCACAGCTGAGTGAACTTGCTTTTATCAAAGATCCCACCTACGTCAAGCCACATATGGATGAAGGACTCATTAACTTTGGATAGCTTAGACTCAGAGCATTCCAGTGATGTATAGTCATTGATATTACATGTCACAGCTATGTGGAAAAGGCAGGAAGTAAATTGCGTGTGCGACAGCTCATCTTTATGTACTGTTACGTACAAGCGAGAATTTGTTCTTTGGGCCAATTCGATTTCAGAATAATGGCAACTGCTGGATTATAACCATGAACGCTATTGTGTTTGACTTGTCCTCTTAGTTCAAGATTCACAGTTCGTAGGGCCTCAGTTATAAAGAAAAGCCAACAAAGCAGGAGTTAAACAACAATCCTTTGATTCTCCTTTGTGTGCACTTCAACTCTTGATCAAGTCTCATCCAACACCAACTGCAAAAGCAAACAATATTCCTTTTTATATTAGAAGCAGCTCATGGCATTGCCCGGGTAAGTAATGTTAAGCTTTGGTCATTTTGTCTGCTAGTTTGGCTTCAGCAGGCACTAAAAACATAACATACTTCTTCAAAGAGAATGAAACAACACAGATTTTTTCATCCAATAATATATAAAAGATAAATAAATAATTAAAGCACTTTACTCACTGTGCATTACATTGGAAGAATAAAACTGAGGGTCTTCTTTGTTAACTTTTGATGTCTCAGTACAATATGATTTAATGTTATCATCAATGTACCAACTTATATTCTCATCAAACACTGCTAGAACAGCCTGTTGTTCCTTGTCCGATTTTATCTGTGAAAAGCAGATATTAGTTAATCATTCATAACATAAATATGATTGAATATTCAAAAATAATTCTCTCATAGTCTCAGCCCCATCAACCATGAATTGAAATAAACAGGTTTGAGAACGTCTTGCTATTCTGAAATTCATTTCTACAGTAATTCATTCAGAGTAACATGTACAGTATGTTTTTGGTCTGCAGGAAGAAATCTTGGTGAACAGAGAAAAGCAATGTAAACACACAGGCCAAATGTATAAACTTCATTCTGTTATGATTATGGAAAATCACATGAGATGTGGCATGATAAGAAGGTAAAGCACCAGGCTGGAAAGCAACAAACAGAGACAAAGACCTTAAACTCAATACAGAGACAGAAAGAAGTCCCTGTACAGAAGTGCCTTTTGGCTTCCTGTATTCTATGGAAAAGGAAAATGCTGAGCAGCAACCATATCTGAGACAACTAGGTCAGAAGTAATAAAGATAAGGAAGACAAAAAACAAAATGCTAATCAAAAAAAGACAAGAAACAAAGCATACTTTTCATTATTTTGCCTTAAATTGCCTCTAATTAACATACTAATAAAGTATGCTTTGTTAATAGGAGGATCCTATGGATGTCAGAGGATAAATGGCTCCATGTTTTATAGGTGAGGAGTGATGGCTCACTATGTCACATGACTAACATAAAGGGCAATAAGCAAAGCAATTGCAAACAAAATTGCTGTGACCATGCAGAAATAGTTGCAAAAAATGGCAAACCACCAACAATGGTGTTTACAGAATAATGGTGCAATAATATAAGTGTTAAAAAATTAAGAACAAGAGGAAGTGTGTTGGACTAGAACTGATAGAAAGAGGTGCCTAAGAATCAGAAGATGGGCAATACAAGAATCATAATAAATAACCCGTGATAGTCAAAACTGAAAGTTCCAATAAATCTTGATATGTATTTCCATCTCATATTGGTGACATAACGAGAGTGACTTCCAAAGACACATTACTAGAAGTGTCATGGCAACATGGGCACAAAATGATGACACCCTTAAAAAATATAAATGACGTCCTGGTAAACAATAAACATAATAAACAAAATGAACTTTTTATCAGGTATACTAAATATACAAAATAATATTTGCAGTGAATTACTGGATATAAAAAAACCCCAGTAATACCATTAAAGAATGATCAGAAAATTATATTTACGTCACTTACAAAGTACAAGTCTAAAACTGACAACAAGAAACTCAAAAAGCATTCATCTACAACACATACAGTGGAACCTTGGTTCACAAACGTCTTGGAACACGTACAAATCGGTTTACGACCAAAAAGTTCGCCAAACTTTTGCATCTGTTCACGACCACAGACTCGGTATACGAACAAGCCAGTTTCCCTTTCAGTTTGTGCATGCCGATGATTTCCACACGTGTTCAGTCTGTCCCTGTGCATTCCCTGTGCAGCGAGCGAGAGAGAGAGAGAGAGAGACACACGCGTGGAAGAGAGAGAGACACACGCGCATGCAAGAGAGGCACACACACGAGAGAGAGACGGCTAGACGCATAAGGCCGAGAAGGCAGTAAAAAAATGCACCAGGCTTGTTTTTAAAGAGACAGATCCGAGCATTGTTTTAACCTCGTTGTATTTAATGAAGACTTTTTTCTATTGGAGTTTAACCTCCACTTCACTTCGGTTTACAGTGATCGGTTCGTAGCATGCATTGTTGCAATGTTACTTTTCTTGGTGGTTTATTAAATTACCGATTTTTCAAATGTTAATTTTTTTCCCTGTGCTTAATTTTCATTAAAAAAAAGTGTTTTTAGCAAGCAGTTCGTAGCGCTATAGCGCTAACTCTTGCAGTGTTAGTTTTCTCTGTTGTTCATGGTTTTCTCAGTGTTATTCAATGTTTTTACATTTAGTTACATTTTGTGCATTCTATGGTGTAATTAACTATATTTGTGCTTAGAAATCTTAAAAAAAATATATTTACATACAGTTCATACGGTTAATTGTATTTACATACAATCCTATAGGGGAAATTACTTCGGTTCACGACCAAATCAGTTTACGACCAGAGTTTTGGAATGAATTATGGTCGTGAACCGAGCTTCCACTTTACTGTACATGGAGTTCATACACGGACATGGCTAGGAATCAAACCACCGTGACACCTATAAAAATCATCCATCAGTTTTAATGACATGCTTAAATCTAACACTGGATCTTAGAGAGCCAGAGCCTATTTTGACATCTGTTAATGAACTCTGCCAGGAACACCAGTCTTTAAAATCAATGTGTGCATCGCTGGCTAACAAAACTACACCAATGGAACTTATAGGCATATTGTTTAGATGCAGGAGAAAAATGGGGTGGCATTTTACCAGTAAAAAGATGTGCTATTGTTTTCCATGTTAACGGGGAAAAATATGTTAGAAATAAAATGACAAAAACAAATGAGGGATGAAATAGAAGCCAGCGATGGTTTTACGAAGAGGTGAAATTAAAGCCTTCCAACATACCTGGAGATTTCTTGTAGTCAGAGATTCGCTTTTGCAGATTAGCAAAGGACCAATGAGCCCAGATGCAATGTCTCTTTTGCTATCAACAGCACTGTGATACAGTCTCGTCAAACACCTCGGGTCATCATCGGTCGGCTCATCTTCTTCTGTGACCTTCCATTCATACACAAAGGTCTGTCCAGGCTTCACTTCGTGTTGCTGATTGCCTGTTAAAAGGTAAAAATCTTATTAAAGCTACTTTACTTGGTTTATGAATACTGAAATACACAATTTAATTTTCTGTGTCACTTAAAATTGCTGTCAGACATGAAATTATATTAAAAGAAAACCAAATGCATTAAACTTAATGTTTTAAATGCTGCCATTTTGTGTCTTTGATCGCTGTTTTTGTAGTTTTCAGTTAGATATTGTTTAGCAAAATTCTGATGCCTTGTTGTTCGTTTTAAACTAATTTTCAGGTAGTTATTACTTTTCATTGTTTCATTAGTGACATTATTTTGGCACCATTTTCAGATCCCTTCTCTTACAAAGTAGTTTTGTTGTTGGTAGCAGCACTCATTACCCGTCATGTGTTTTACAGTGCTGTTATATGTGATGTCATGATTTTGAACGCTATGTAAAGTATTATCCATATTAATAGACATTCAAAAACATTTATGATGAATAATTCTAGTTAATTTGGGAAAGGACTCTAAGAGAGTAAGGACTTTTGATCTGATTCTTCTACAGGAGTTTTGGTTAACGTTTTTGACTTCCTGATTCAGGCCTATGCCAGTTTAGCTCAGCTATTCTTTGTTTGCCCTTTTGATGCTTTAATTTTCCATTTCCTGTCCTTCAGGACAAGTATGTCCATAGCTTACGATGGCTTTGATGCTATATGGTTGCTATGTAAGTGATTCACCTGCCACATGAGCTTTGGCATCATGGTAGCCATGTTGGATATGACACGTGTGCAAATCCATTCAATTTACAGTAGTGTTTGGTTATGACTTTGCTTTGAATAATTACTTTAAGTTTAGTGTTTCCCTTTAAACTTCGAGTAACATTTTCTGTCTAAACTCTATCAACATTTGATCTGACTGACTTTCCTTCTGATACACCCATAAATGTTAAAAGAAAACTTTATTCTTCTCTGTCACAATCACAACACTTGACGTAGAGTTTTTTTTAACACTAGAATTACCAGAGCCTACGAAAAAACTCGTACATATGGCCCACCTTAAATCCATTCGCACCTCTCCGTCAGCGTCTTTTGTCCTGTAAATGTGCTGATAAAGACAAGTAGCAAGCAGCCTACTATTCCATCCCCCCACAGCTGCAGAAGTTCTCCCAGCTCATGCCTTGATTGATTATCTGGGAGTGAAGTGGAGTTTTACAGTGGAAATAATAGATCGTTATTTGGAACACATGCATTTCATTTGTGTTCCGTTTCTACAATAATCTGTGTAAACACATCGTTAAAACAGAAACGTTTTTCATATTTTAGTAGTAAATGATAAAATGTTGGCATAAACTATATAATGTGTGAAGCCTGAAGTCCAAAGATCAAATAAACACTTTCACAGCTTCCATGGCATAGCGGTAAGATTTGCTGACTTGTAATTAACACTAGAATTACCAGAGCCTACGAAAAAACTCGTAATTCCGTCCCACCTTAAATTGCTTCTTAAATCCCTTCACACCTCTCCGCCAG
>JANRMT010062831.1:37670241-37691470 GCA_026402145.1 Polypterus bichir lapradei | reverse complement strand
TCTAAAACTCCACTTCACTCCCAGATACTCAATCAAGGCATGAGCTGAGAGAAGTTCGTGCACGTTCTAAATTGGTGGGGGGATGGAATAGCCGGCTGCTTCTAGCTTCTCTTTATCAGCACATTTAGAGAACAAAGGACACTGGCGGAGAGGTGTGAAGGGATTTAAGAAGCAATTTAAGGTGGGACGGAATTACGAGTTTTTTCGTAGGCTCTGGTAATTCTAGTGTTAAAAGTCCCCGGTTCAGTCCCAACTGCCTCCTATATTTGCCGTTTTCAGTAGTGATCTGTTCTTATTGTTAATAGTATACAGTACACACATACATTTGGTTTGCGTCTGTAACAGATGGTGGAACACTTATAGGACTTGTAAATGTTACTGTTTTTTTTTCACTTTTATTCTCTCAGTCACGATCACGATACATACTACCGCCTCCCCGCCCCCACCCAGGGATCTGACACTGTTAGTTTTTATTTGAAACTAGGAGTAACTGGAGATGGGAATGGTGTTTAGAGGCAATGGAACAGGACATTCTCTGACCTGGCGGGATAAAAGCTGACACACAAACGCTGGTGAATCTGCCTTCTTCGTATCTCACAGTCACTTGATTTTTTTTGTATTCAGTTTTATTGAATGAGCTCATGCTGAATTAGTATGCACCTGATAATAATAATAATAATTCTTTGCATTCATATAGCGCTTTTCTTATGGTCTATGATGTCAAAAAAAATAAACAAAAAAAAAACCAGAGACATAGGTATATATGATATTTGGAATTATTAATTTTATGACCTGTATAGTGCATTTCTGAAAACATTGTGGCATGGATGCAACATTATTCATATTATTCATATTCATTCGCATAACATCTTGTGGTTGTAATCAGTGACTGAGTGTTTCGCGTGTTTTTTTATCCCCAATCTTGCCAGTGTCCACGTTGCTGTATGGTGGTGTTTCTTTTGTACACCGGGACATGCAGAGGAAACAATAGTACAAAGAGGTCAGTTCAGTGCTATATGTATTCATCAGATTCAAATGTTAACAGTTCACACACATGCAAGGACCATCCTTCCTACATTTACATGTACCTGTTGCAGTATACACACTTCTCTCTATGCTGTGGTTCCTATTACATTGAAAGGGCACGTGACACTGACTCAGTTTACTTTTCTGGGGAAAGCGGCTGTCTTGGAACAGAAGCTTGCCAATGTTGCATCCTACTTTTCTTTTTCCATCGCCTTTTCTAGTAAGATGTGACGACAAATTTCCTCTGCAAGGTAAGCCATGAACACTCTTCTGTTCTCAGTGTCCCCCGTGCATGCCTTGCACAGTACATGTGGGTTGATCGCTGCCAGCATGTTATAGCACACAGCAACTGGCCACCTGCGTGTTCTTGCGCGCACTAAATAAGCTCACGCCTTCTGGTGCACGAAGTCAACGCAGCATGGAGAAAAAAAGAAGAGAGACAAATATATGGGACGTTGGGTATAAATTTACTGTACTTGTAAAAGTTAGCTTTTTTCAGTTTTATTCTCTTAATCATGATCACGCTGTACCCCCTCCACCCCCCACCTCTCCTGATCTGACACTAAGTAACAGTACTAGCATAAATTCACACCCGATCTGAAGCTGTTCGTTTTCAAATAATATTGCATTAGTGCGATAATGTTTTCTGATTGGTACTATTCAGGTCATAAAATGATTTCTTCAAAATGTCACATATATTGTCTCTTTCTTTCAGGTGTGTAATAGAAACCACAGCATAGAGAGAAGTGTTTACATTGCAACAGGTACATACGTTGTAAATGTAGGAAGGACGGTCCTTGTATGTGTGTGAACTGTTAACATTTGAATTTGATGATTGCATATGCTGTAGCACTGAACTGACCTGTCTGTACTATTGTTTCCTCTGCATGTCCAGGAGTACAAAAGAAACACAACCCAAAACAGCAACATGGGCAGATTGCGGAAAAAAAAAAAACATGCAAAACACTTAGTCACTGATTACAACCACATGATGTTATGCGAATGAATGTGAATAATATGAATAATGTTGCATCCTTGCCATAATGTTTTCCGAAATGTACTATACAGTTCATAAAATGAATAATTCCAAATATCATATATACCTATGTCTCTGTTTTTTTTTTGTGTTTTCTTTGACATCATGGACCATAAGGTGCATACTAATTCAGCGTGGAACACTCAATAAAACTGAATACAAAAAAATCAAGTGACGGTGAGATATGAAGAAGGCAGATTCACCAGTGTTTATGTGTCAGCTTTTATCCCTCCAGATCAGAGAATGTCCAGTTCCTTTGCCTCAAAACACCACTCACATCTCCAGTTACTCCCAGTTTCAAATAAAAACTAACAGCGTCAGATCCCTGGGTGGGGGGACGGTAGTATGTATCGTGATCTTGACTGAGAGAATAAAAGTGAAATGTATAAATGTACACAGTCTGTTACAGATGCAAACCAAATGTATGTGTGTACTGTATAATATTAACAATAAGAACAGCTGACTACTGAAAATGGCAAATATAGGAGGCAGTTGGGATTGAACCAGCGACTCTTGATTACAAGTCAGCAAATCTTACCGATACACCACAGAAGCTATCGTATTGCCCTTGAACCTTTTGTGAAATTGTTTATTTGATCTTTGGACTTCAGGCTTCACACATTATATAGTTTATGTCAACATTTTTTCATTTACTACTAAGATATGAAAAAATTTTCTGTTTTAACAATGTGTTTACACAGATTACTGTAGAAACGGAACACACATGAAATGCATGTGTTCCAAATAACAATCCGTTATTTCCACTGTAAAACTCCACTTCACTCCCAGATAATCATTCAAGGCATGAGCTGGGAGAACTTTGTGCACATTCTGCAGCTGTGAGGGGATGGAATAGTAGGCTGCTTGCTGCTTGTCTTTATCGGCACATTTACAGGACAAAAAGATGCTGATGGAGAGGTGCGAACAGATTTAAGATGGGCCGGATCTACAAGTTTGTTCGTAGGCTCTGGTAATTCTAGCGTTAAGGGGAGGTGTATTTAAGATTAATTTCAAAAAGCTCTTTCTCACAAAATGTGTTGTGGAAATCTGGAACATGTAATTGAATCAGAAGCCTTAGGAATCATTAAAAAGTATCTGGATTAGATATTGGGACATCTTAACTATTCACCCGATGGACTGAATGGTCTCCTCTCATTTGTCAAACGTCTTTTGATTCTCATTGAGTTTTGTAGAACTCCAGTCCCTCCATTATAGCAGAGAATAGTCTGTTTGCAAGAAAGTTCCTAAAAAATGTTCCTATTATAATTCCTTTTTACTTGGAGTACTTTCAAGAAATGTTTTGTTCAGACATGTAATACTTCAAAACACAAACTGTGATAGCTGATAAAATATGTAAGTAGTCCCTAAAAGTTTATTTATACATTTGCCTGTAGTAAATATTAAATGATTGCCCCACACACTGTCACAAAATATACATCTTGGGAAAACACGATAAAATAAAAGACAATATAATAATGATTATGTGATCAAGGAAAAATATGGCCTCTGCTCATGCAGTCCAAATGCAAAAATCTATGAACAGAATGAAGTTATCTTTATTTTCATTCATTCATTCATTAAATCAATCAATCAATCAATCAATCATTCTACTTTTTTTGTTTATCTTTTAGAGTAATTTTGCATTGTCATTACCATAGTAATAGACCCTCAAAACCAGAAAAATAAAACTAAAATTAAAAAAAAACAAAGAAACGTACATCATCATCCCTCAATGTTTTCATTTCCCTCCATACACTTTTCTAAAGAATAATTCATATCTACGTACTGAAACACTATTTTAATATTTTGATTAGTACAATTATATATTGTATGGAGCAAAATGCAACAAAAATTCACCTTTGTCATCTTTTGGATATGTTGCCCCTTCGTATTGCTTGCTGATTGACAGTCCTTGAGGGTAGATGCTGTATGGTCTGCTTGCCTTATTCTTGAAAACGATCTATGATTACCAATAAAAACCAATGTGAAACAGCACTAGATAGATAGATAGATAGATAGATAGATAGATAGATAGATAGATAGATAGATAGATATGACCTGATTTGCACTGGGGGAAAGTTGCCTTTTTATAAAACATCATAAAAATATACCTTCACATAGATGAGGGTGCAGGCAAGATGGCTAGCATTTGAATTTAACATGCACACTAGTTTCAGACATTTCTGGAACTAATAAGGGAAATGCTGGGAGCTTCTCTAAGAACATATTTCACTTGCCTAGTGGTATATATGATCCAGCAACACTTACTGCTAGTTTGCTGAGATATGTCAAAATAATGACACAGCTTCTCAGAGTACAGTGCATGTTGAAATGCCCTCAAATGAGATGGAACGTCGAGCTGTGCACAGTCCACATTCAGGCCATGAGCCATTATGAAATACTTTTTAAATCCTTCACTCACAATTACAGGCATTTAAAGCTCTTAATGCTTCCTTATCCTGTTACAGGAAAGTATAATGTTAAACTATTTTACACTGGACTTCATTTAATTTTCTACCAAAGTTCATTTTATGCTACCTTTCTGTCAAGGATTTTGTGTAACACTGGATTCTCGTTCTTCAATCTCATCATTCTAAAGGTCCACAGGAAGTGTTTCACTTGATAACATTATAGGCTCCCATGAAAAGTCATCATCATTTTCATTTTGTTGTTCTTGGTGAGAGTTATGGTGGCAACACCCAGAGCTGATCTCGCCAGGCCACTGTATACCTAACAACTTCCTCCAGCTCCTCCTGCAGTACGTCAATACATACTCAAGGGAGTGAAGATATATTAACCCCCAAATGGGTTTTCTTCTTCCAGTGTGTTGTGTCTTGTCCACCTGCCCAGGGGTCATCCTGACTACATGCCGAAAACAGTCTCAACAGGCTCCTCTCGATCTGGACAAATAGCCTTTCTATTCCAAGGTGGGGCCTTCCTGTTTACAGTATTAAAGTATGATTTGAGGTGTCCACTGATTCTTTCAGGATAAATTCCAGTTCCTCACAACCGTGAACCAGATGCAGTGCATCTGGAAAGTATTCACAGCGCATCACTTTTCCCACATTTTGTTATGTTACAGCCTTATTCCAAAATTGATTAAATTCATTTTTTCCTCAGAATTCTACACACAACACCCCATAATGACAACGTGAAAAAAGTTTACTTGAGGTTTTTGCAAATTTATTCAAAATAAAAAACTGAGAAAGCACATGTACATAAGTATTCACAGCCTTTGCCATGAAGCTCAAAATTGAGCTCAGGAGCATCCTGTTTCCCCTGATCATCCTTGAGATGTTTCTGCAGCTTAATTGGAGTCCACCTGTGGTAAGTTCAGTTGATTGGACATGATTTGGAAAGGCACACACCTGTCTATATAAGGTCCCACAGTTGACAGTTCATGTCAGAGCACAAACCAAGCATGAAGTTAAAGGAATTGTTTGTAGACCTCCGAGACAGGATTGTCTCGAGGCACAAATCTGGGGAAGGTTACAGAAAAATTTCTGCTGATTTGACGGTCCCAACGAGCACAGTGGCCTCCATCAACAGTAAGTGGAAGAAGTTCGAAACCACCAGGACTCTTCCTAGAGCTGGCCGGCCATCTAAACTGAGCGATCAGGGGAGAAGGGCCTTAGTCAGGGAGGTGACCAAAAAGACACTCTGTCTATGGCAAGCCAAATTAACATTTAGAGATATCTCAAAATGAATTTTGGATATCTTAAAATGTAATTTACTTTTTATGATATCTGAACTCGCTTTGAGATATCTTAAAATAATTTCCTTTACATTTTAAGATATCTGCAATACATTTTGAGATATCTCAAATGCATTTCAAGATATCTCAAATACAGTTTCAGATATCTCAAAATAATTGTTTCTGCATTTCAAGATATCTCAAATGAATTTTCAGATATCTTAAATTGACCTTTCATGCATTTTAAGATATCTTAAATGCATTTCAAGATATCTCAAAATCATTTCCTGTAAAATTGCCTATTATTTCAATGGGACTTCTTGTTTATTATAAGATATCTTAAAATGTATTTGAGATATCTTGAAATGAGCAGTAAGTGATGTTGAGATATCTGAAAATGTATTTGAGATATCTGAAAATGGACAGGTAGCTGTTTTGAGATATCTGGAAATGTATTTGAGATATCTTAAATTGTATTGTAGATATCTGAAAATGCTATTGAGATATCTTGAAATAATTAAGTGTCCTTTTAAAGATATCTTAAAATGCATTTTAGATATCTTGAAATACAATTTGAGATATCTTGAAATACATTGTTAGATATCTGAAATGGAGCAGAGACCCATTTTAAGATATCACGAAATTCATTTTAGATATCTAAAAATGTATTTTAGATATCTGAAAAAAAATGAATTTCAAGATATCTTAAATGCTTTTTAAGATATCTAAATTATATTTCGAGATATCTCAAAATAACTTCCTTCTCATTTTAAGATATCCCAAATTCATTTTGAGATATCTGAAATGCATTTTCAGATATCTTAAAATGACTTTCTGTGCATTTCAAGATATCTCAAATACATTTCAAGATATCTTAAAATAACTTCCTGCACATTTCAAGATATCTCAATAGCATTTCAAGATATCTTAAAATAACTTCCTGCACATTTCAAGATATCTCAAATACATTTCAAGATATCTTAAAATAACTTCCTGCACATTTCAAGATATCTCAAATACATTTCAAGATATCTTAAAATAGGCAGGAAGTTCCATTGAAAGTATAAGAAATTTTACAGGAAGTGATTTTGAGATATCTCTAAGGTTATTTAAGATATCTCGAAATGCGCAGGAAGTTATTTTAAGATATCTGAAAATGTATTTGAGATATCTTTAAATACGCATGTAGTTATTTTAAGATATCTGAAAATGTATTTCAGATATCTGAAAATGCCTGCAGATGTATTTTAAGATATCTTGAAATGTATTTGAGATATCTCAAAATGCACATTAACATATTTCAAGATATCTCGAATTGCATATAAGATATCTTGAAATGCATTTCAGATATCTCAAAATGTACAGCATATCATTTCAAGATATCTTGAAATCTATTTGAGATATCATAAAATGGTTTTTAGATATCTTAAAACAGATGCATTTTTAGATATCTGCAATTCAATTTAAGATATCTAAAATGCATTTCCAGATATCTTAAAATTCATTTTGAGATATCTCTAAATGTTAATTTGGCTTGCCATACTCTGTCAGAGCTCCGGAGGTCCTCTGTGGAGAAAGGAGAACCTTCCAGAAGGACAACCATTTCTGCAGCAATCCACCAGTCAGGCCTGTATGGTAGAGTGGCCAGACGGAAGCCACTCCTTAGTAAAAGGCACATGGCAGCCCGCCTGGAGTCTGCCAAAAGGCACCTGAAGGACTCTCAGACCATGAGAAACAAAATTCTCTGGTCTGATGAGACAAAGATTGAACTCTTTGGTGTGAATGCCAGGCATCATGTTTGGAGGAAACCAGGCACCGCTCATCACCAAGCCAATACCATCCCTACAGTGAAGCATGGTGGTTGGCAGCATCATGCTGTGGGGATGTTTTTCAGCGGCAGGAACTGGGAGACTAGTCAGGATACAGGGAAAGATGACTGCAGCAATGTACAGAGACATCCTGGATGAAAACCTGCTCCAGAGCGCTCTTGACCTCAGCAGGACAACGACCCTAAGCACACAGCCAAGATATCAAAGGAGTGGCTTCAGGACAACTCTGTGAATGTCCTTGAGTGGCCCAGCCAGAGCCCATACTTGAATCCGATTGAACATCTCTGGAGAGATCTTAAAATCGCTGTGCACCGACGCTTCCCATCCAACCTGATGGAGCTTGAGAGGTGCTGCAAAGAGGAATGGGCGAAACTGGCCAAGGATAGGTGTGCCAAGCTTGTGGCATCATATTCAAAAAGACTTGAGGCTGTAATTGCTGCCAAAGGTGCATCGACAAAGTATTGAGCAAAGGCTGTGAATACTTATGTACATCTGATTTCTCAGTTTTTTATTTTTAATAAATTTGCAAAAACCTCAAGTAAACTTTTTTCACGTTGTCATTATGGGGTGTTGTGTGTAGAATTCTGAGGAAAAAAACGAATTTAATCCATTTTGGAATAAGGCTGTAACATAACAAAATGTGGAAAAAGTGATTCGCTGTGAATACTTTCCGGATGCACTGTAGACAGGTTAAAATAATGCATAGACAGTTAAATCAAAGAAAAAGTGAATGGCTAAAATCAACAAACCTTTACTATGTCTCGAATTTGAGCTCGGACTACTGGCCCGAGGATTCCCGTTTCCAATTTTCTTCCCTCTACTTTTGTTGTGAAGGTGTCATCGGTGTAGTGCACGTAGACCGCCTTTTTGTATTTCTTTCCTATGCGATTTGGCCCTCTTTCCAGGTATTTGTCTTTATAGTCTCTATAAAAAAATCAAAATTGTTGACTGAGCACATATTCAGATAAAGTTTGGCTATAAAGTCTATAAGATATTTCCCCATCAAATACTCTTTTTACTTTTTTCTTACCAATCAGAACAGGTCAATTCATAATAAACAATGTTGGGAAACATTAATTTTAAAAATAACTTGGTTGCATTACTCACCACTCACAACAAACAACTAAACATTTTATATTGTTACTTATTACAAAATATAATGTGTTACAAACAGTTCATTACTTCAAGTAATGTTGCCTTGCAACAGACACAGATAGGAGGGGTTTAGGGTAAATAGCAGGTAGCAGAAAGGGCTAGGGGAAGAGCCACACACAATTGTTAACTCCAAGAGGCCAATAAACGTGGAACACTTTGACAAATGAGTAACAGAAAATCTGTTGACCCACAAAACACGTTTTGAAAAGGATTTACTTCATGTGTGTATGTCTGTGTTGACACAGATTATCCTATACAGGCAATGACCATTAATAATTGACAACAGACTAAAACATTACATTTTTTAACTTTTAAAACTACCAGAAGAAGGTAGCAGGATCTCACAAGGTCTAAATAAAAGGAAAAGAGTAGCCATATGTCAAGCCAAGGTAAAACACATAATACCACTGGTTTAAGTAAAGCAACCATAGGTCTCCTATTTATAGATAGTACTCTGGGAGCTCTGCCTCCAGAGAAACAAATTAAGATAACTGGAAAAGGGGAAAAGTAATTTACTAGAATTTCTTAGACTAGTGTTTCTTAAACTACGGGTTGCGATTGAGATGTCTATAATTGGGTCGTGTTGAGTCGTGAATTACAATTGAAGTGAATGAGAAAGGGTCAGAAATGATTTGTAGATATACTTGGGATGGATCACTACTTGCATTGCCGAAACAAACCCCCTGGCTGATGCTCAGCAGTGAGTCTCCAAGGGGGAATGGGACGATGATCAATAGACAATAGACAAAATTGGGTTGCGAGTAAAAAGAGTTTAAGAACCACTGCCTCAGACCATTGGAGGATATCAAAGTGTCGTCCTGCATTATACAGAGACCACTGCTGTATGTAGTGGAAGATGAGTTACTTGGGGATTATCTGTTTTTTTAAACAATACCTGGAGACAATCGCAAGAGAAGTGTGAACTATGAGAGAGGCAGAAAGGGTCTTATCTTGTTTTGTATATGAGTTAGGCCACAGACAGTCATTAGCATTGGAACTGATAATAGAAGTGCCAGAGAAGTATCATTGATTGCCTCAACATCACTCTCTACTTGACTTGCACCTGTGAATCCATTTCTGTTCTTTGGTTTGTGGATGGCTTGATGGTACTACTCTATCATCCATAAATACAATAACTGGATGACAAGAAGATTATGTAGTTTGTAGACATATTTACTAGCCCCCAGATCATTGTCAATACTACCTTAAAAAAGAGCTACAATAAGGACTGTCCCAGGAAAAACATCACTGTGGTTTGTTGAGCTAAGACTAAAAGAAGACTTTGTGATAACCTCATTTTTTTTTAATCCAAAAAGGCATTGATGAAATTGGAGTGACCCTAGCATGGCACCTGGGGCAACACTTAGCATTGAGGAGGAATAAATTTAAAAATTTAACTAGTAAACCTCTTTTTTGTGCAGTTGCAAGCAGAATTGCGATCAGACCTTCCAGTCACAACACTGAAGCTGATAGCCGGCTGTCAGATAAAAGAATCTGCAACACTTATGTTAACCTTTAGTTACAAAAATTAGCTATACAATGGGAACAATCTACCTTTTACACATCTCCCTATCTTCATAATTCATTGCAAAAGGTGAAATTCTTGACACTGGGTAACTGTATTTATTCTTGTAGATGAAAGGTATATGTAAAGTTCACTGGCAACAACAATTATCCAACAAAGTCCAACAAAGTCACACTAAAAACTTTATGAATTTATTATGTCTGCAGTACTTTTGGATTTCTGAAAGAAAGAGCACAAAATGTATTGCTTATCCGTAATAAGATGACATGAGACTGAATCGTACAGCCATCCAATTTGAATTTAGAGATATGTAAAATAGTTTTATTTACATCTGAAATGCATGAATTGAAGACAGGACTCTTGACCAGTGAATGAGAGGCATAGGCAGATCTGAAAAGCTTGATCTTGTCTGATTGTGTTTCCTGTTCATGCAGTACTCCAATTTTCCATAAGTAATTATTACGCAAGTAGACCCCCGTGACCTTGTAGTTAGGATACAGAGGGTTGGACAATGGATGGATGGTGTGGAAAGCATACCCCCAGACACAGACAGACCGACACCAGAATGTCCAAATCACACTTCTTTATTAATCCTTTCAGTACCACAATGCCTTCTTTCACCAACTCTCTTCTTTCTCTTTCTCTTCTTCTTCTTCCTCCTCCTCCTCCTCCTCCTGACAAGCTTCGTCTCCTTCCTCCCAACTCTGGCTCGTCTACTGGAGGGGTGCGGCCCCTTTTATTATGACCCGGATGAGCCCCAGGTGCTCCCCCTGACGTCACTTCCTGGTGTGGCGGAAGTGTCAGAAGAACACCTGGAAGCACTCCAGGTGCCCTTGGGATTACTTCCGGCAGCACTTCCTGGTGTGGCGGAAGTGCTGCCATCCAGGATTCTCATACTGATGAGCGTCCCAGCTCCGTCCCTGTGGCCCCCAAATAGACCCGGGTGGCTGCCCTCTCGTGGCCGAGGAGAAGTATCATCCAACTCGGGGACTATCCAGGCGTCCTGGCCGGGCAGTGTCCCCGTTCATCTGTGACAATGGATAGATTATTACGCATGCATTTTGTACATTGTGAGTAGGCGACTGGCTAACTTATTTGATATGCACATATTTATATTTCTAATGAATGTTTTAATATTGTTTGCTGTTATTAAATATTGCCCTCCTGCATGCCCACAATGAAGTCCATTGTGTCATAAACTTTGTGATAGTCATTCTCCACGAAAACATGAGATTCAAAATTGTTTTTGGCATCACTACAAATACCATATAATTATAATTACAATTTTTTGGTGAATGAATTCTTTAAAAAGTTGAAGAATTACATTTTAAGACTTAATGGCTTTAAAAGCCATTTTCCCCATTTTGGACCTAGCTTAGGCTGAAGCCTCAACTAGCAGATAGGAATGAGTTCCCACTGACCTGGACAGAGAAAGTCCTGGCCTGCTTTATGGGTCACTTTGGAGCCCTTACACCATTTGTCATGTGTGTGACTCTGTATTACAACAGTGTGCCCCAGCAACAACCTGTGTAAGCCCATTCAGGCATCAGGGATTATTGCTTTCTGTTTATTATTAATTTCCTGTTACTTCCTTCGATTTCAGACTTTATGTATAACAAGAGCTCCTTATTTTTACTACAGCTTTGGTCCATAAGTATCAATCTCAGTTTACAGATGCCTGTCTTCTACAAAAGGATCATTCTCTTATTTAGTTTTCTTGTTGTGTCTACTCCAAATTTTAGCAGAAAATAGGCACTTGACTTCTAATGCTTCCATGTAAACTTGGCATTTTATTTATTCTGAGAGGGTTTTTATTGAGGAAAAACTATGCTAAGCACCGGATTTAAGCATTTTCTCTTGTGAGCTACAATTAAAGCAGTTGTTTTCACTTTTTTAAATTCCCTTTAATATTGAGCAAACCCAAATGGAAATACTTCTGTAGCTAACAGAAATGGACATATCCTGGTAAATAAGACATTTTAGTAAAATAAAGAAACATGATCATAACAAGTAAATGCTGAGTTGTAAAATAATTCTCTTTGTATAAAACAACAGTCACTTATTTAAACAGCCTAGTATAAACTGGCCCTGCATGCATGAGTATGAGAGTGGACATGAGTGTACCCTGTGAAAGACTTGCCTTCCCGGGTTGGTTCTTGCCTTGCGCTCAAGGCTGTCAGTGTAAGCTCTGGCATCCCTGTGAACCTCAGCCAGATTAAATGGAAATGAAAAGAGACAGATGGATCGATAGAAAAGAAAGAAGTTCTTTACTAAACAGAATTTTAAAATGACAAAGATTCAGCATAGAGTTAACTCCAAGACTCCAAGCAATTTATCTAAGTCCCATCTACATGTTTAAATTATATAGAGAAGATCCTGGAGATGACCAGGCTGTGTCAATGACAATGTATATCAAATTAGTAAAGTGGAAGCTTTTATGAGTGTAGCAGTGTACTTTGTCTTTTTTTTCTATTAAAATATACAAACATCAATGTTTCTGAGTTTTGCTTAAGAAGTGACAAATGATAGGAGACCATCCAGTCCATCAAGCTCATTTGTTTAGCTAATGTATGCTGTCACAATATCTCATCTAGATTCTTCTTAAAGGTCGACAAGGTGTCTGCTTCAACTGCATGTCTCATAGTGTGTTCCGGACTCTCATAACTCTTTACATAAAGAAGTGCTTCCAGACTTTAGTCCAAAATTCACTTCCCCTTAATTCCTACTGGTGTCCTCAAGTATGTGATTCACCGTTAAGGTGATGGATCTCATTTTTAAAACCTGGATTAGGATTAAACAGGTTTAATTCTCGGAGTCTCTCACAGTAAAACATCTGTTTAAGTCCTGAGATCCACCTCGCTGCTCTAATCTGCACATCTTTAAGTGCTACTATGTCTTCCTTGTTGCATGGTGACCAGAATTGCACACAATACTCCAGATGTGGTCTCATTGGACCGTTATATAGTCTGAGTATAACATTCCTTGATTTATATTCAACTGTTTTTACAATATAGCCTAACAATGTATCAGCCTTCTTAATTTCTTCTGCACATTGCTTATATGATGAAAGCATAATGTCAACATAAACCCTAAATCCTTTAGTACAGTGCTTCCCATCTTGTATTTATAACTGATGTTACTTTTGCCCATGTGCAGTACTTTGCACTCTTTTACATTAAACTGCTATTTCCATGTTTCTCCCAGTTCTGAAGCGTGTACAGGTATTTCTGAATTGCTATTGCTGCCTCCTCAGTGTCTGCCATTCCTTCAATATTAGTGTCATCTGCAAATTTCAGATGTTTATTAACTGCACCAGAATCTATGCCATTAATGTTAATCAGAAAAATAACAGTCCAAGGGCCTAGCCCTGAGGGACTCCCTGGATGACCTTGCTCCATGTGGAGCATTCTCCTTGTATATCCGTACTCTTTGTCTCCTGCTGGATAACTGACTTAAGATCCAGTTCTGGAGGCTACTTCTATTGCCTACAGCGTCTAGCTTTAGAATTAATCTTTGATGTGGAACTGTATCAAAGACTTTTTAAAGTCTAAGTAAATGCTTCGTTTTTCTTAACTATTGACAACTTTCCAGTCATCAGGTACCGCTCCTTTCTCAAGTGACGGCATCTGCTTTTGAATTTTCCATATTATATAATGCTTATAATTTTGTTCTAAGCAGTCCTTTTTTGAACCCTTTGTTTTCTGCTACAGAGCACTCATAATCTGGAGGTTATTTTGACTGTATGCAGAACAAGTCAGGATCCAGACCTGTCTGATATACCAGTCCACTGCTGGGTACCCTCACTCACTTTGACAGGGCCAGTTACATAGGCTTTGAATTCCTGTGACCATAGTAGAAAAAGTGTATTAAAAATGAATGGATGGTATAGAGGTCATAAAAAGGACACAAAGTCAGTCAAAACTCTGCCACAATTGGCAACTCCGTCATTGGTGCTCCATTCTCTTTGCAGATAAGAGCAGGTTCATACTGAGCACATGTGACAGACATGAAAGAGTCTGGAGATGCCATGTTGAACATTATGCAGACTTCAACATCATCCAGCATGACCAGCTTCATGGTTGGTCAGTGATGATCTGGGGAGGCATATCCTTGGAGGGCTGGACAGACCTCCATGTGCTAGTCAAAGGTACCTGACTTCTGCTAGGTACCATAATGAAATCCTCAGAGTTATTGCCAGACCTTACTCTGGTGCTGTGTGCCCTGGGTTCCTCCTTTTGCAGGACAATGCCCCATCTTATGTGGCCAGTGCGTGCAGGCAGTTTCTTGATGATGAAAATGTTGATGGCAATGACTGTCTCGCACATTCCCTGGACCTAATTCCAATTGAGAACCTCTGGGGTGTTATGTATCAATGCATCCAATGCCACCAAGTAGCACCACAGTCTGTCCAAGAGCTTACTGATCCTGGTCTAGGAGGAGATCGCCCGGGACGCCATCTGCTGTCTCGTCAGGAGCATTCCCAGAAATTGTCAGGAGTGTATACAGGCATGTGGGGGCCATACACATTACTGAGTCACAGTATGAGTTGCCGTGATGAAATTCACACAAGTTGGATCAGCCTATGATTTCAATTTTTCACTTTTGAATTTTTAGTATGATGTTGAATCCAGCACACAATGGTTGGTGATTTTGGTTTCCATTAACCATTGTTACTTCATTTTGTTCTCAATGAATTACACAGTATTACTCAGTAAAGAGTTTCCACTGGAATATTTCATTCATCGAGATCCGATGTGTGATTTAAGTATTCCCTGTTTTGAGCAGTGTATATTATGGTTGCCCAGCATCTTTAGGCATCTGCATTGTATTCCCTTCAACCACGCAAAATCATAGCAACCACACACAAAAAATGGTGGTGATCATGAAATCCATAAAGAGAAAATAATAGCATCCTTGCAAATAAAATAATGATCAATCCTCAATTAAAATTAATAATGTACTATGAACAAAGAATAACACTAGAAATAAATTAATAGTGCGTTACTGACATCCAGGTTAGGATTACTGGAGGTTGAAGCCTATCCTGGAAACTTTTGAGCCTTTCCAGAATGGTGTGTAGGACATACTCTTGCATACCTTCCAACCAATACAATTTAATATCACAGATTGCAAGAAAATATTTTCATTATATAGTTGTATCCTGCATTCAAAATAATTATAAAGTTTCTTACCTGTCAACATACTCAGGCATATTTGGTGCATAGTCCCATACTGTCTCTTCTGCTGCAATGTAGTAAGTCCATACTTGACTTAAGCTCTTTTGCTTCACAGTTAGTCTTCTGCTCATTGGGCCTTTGCCTTCACAGATTTGCACATTCATATACCCATACATTCCCGCTTTTTTTGGTAAAAAAAAAAAAGAAGTTAGGATATGATAGCCACCTTGAGTCTTAAAATTGTTACAATGTATACAGTATAAAACTGGGATTCACCCTGTAAAGATAATATCCATACATCCATCCATTATCCAACCCGCTATATCCTAACTACAGGGTCACGGGGGTCTGCTGGAGCCAATCCCAGCCAACACAGGGCGCAAGGCAGGAAACAAACCCCGGGCAGGGTGCCTAAAGATGATATCTACATATCTATATACAGTCACGTACTGATTTACAGTTGACCGAACTGAGGCCATTCATAGTTACGACTGAGGGCCAAAGCAAAACAATAAGGTAATAATGTTCTAGAAATTACCAAATCCTGCCATAGAAAGATATCTGCCTGTATTGAAGCAGTGAGTGAAGTGGTGGTGGAGGTGCAAAGGTAGCAGTCTCTCAGCTGTCTTCCTTCCTGTAGTGATGCTCCAGCCTATAATAAATTGCCACAAACTAGCAATAAGTAAAAAAAAAAAAAGTTGCAGTCTCCAGGGTACTAATTTGCCATGCCATGCAGCATTTTTCTGAGCTCTCACTTTAGTTAACTGCCACGTCTTTTTGGTTTCCGATTGATGCAGATGGTTCACAGTTTTTTCTTCCATCATGAAGACAGAAACACATTGCAAAATGTAATAAATCTTTTGTTATTAATATTTTTATTTTATAGAGTCTCACGTGTTTTCTGACTCTTGGAGGGCCCTTTAAGGGCTGTTTTGATCTGCACTGCTCCACGTGGCTAATTCTTATACCCTTAAATGCACACGGCATGTGACTGCCAAGACTCAAAGATCCATTTGTAGTACTCCATAATTGCAGCTAAAGCAGGGTGCATCTAGGTCAGTAGGTACCCGCTAACAAAGGACATTTTAATAAAAAAAATGAAATAGTCCAAAATCTCAAAAATGCATGACTGATTTGGTTAAAATTTGGTGACTTTATAGAAAAAAGAAAATTAACCAAGCTGTGTTTTTGTTTTGTTGATATGTATTAATATTATTCTAACAGTCGTGCTCTGTTCTGAAAGCATTCTTTATTATAATAAAGGGCAGAGCAGAAGTGATGGATGTGCCAAATGGTAGCACTAACTAATAGGGTGGAACCCAAAGTGCAGTGCCCTGTCCAGAAAAAGGAGACATAATCACGTATAGTGTATATACTGTAGTTAAGAATGCAATGAAAAATGAAAATTCAGTGAAACTCAGTCATTAGCAAGCACATTATAAACCTCAAGTGCTGGTGCCATGCTGTGGCTATGAATGTAGATGGTGCTTCGCTACAAGCCAAAAGAGGGGGAAAGACAAGTAGAGGCAGAAGTAGTGTCCTTGTATCCTTATGCCTCTATTGTGCCTAGCCCTTGATCTTTTTCTTGGTTATATACATGATCAATAGCAGTAAGCACTTTGGGCCTCATGTATAACGGTGTGCGTAGAATTCACAATAAAACATGGCGTATAGACAAGCCTGGAAATGTGTGTGCGCACAAAAAGATTCAGATGCATAAGACTGTGCATAAGCAAAGTTCTGTGCACTTTCCCTTTATAAATCCCAATTTTAATGCACATGCACTCACCTACAGCCCCACCCTGACTTTTGCATATTTCAATATCAAATCAATATCAATAGCACCTTCTATTCAGTGTTTTGTTAAAAGGCAATGGCAAAAGCTAGTGGAAAAAAGAAGAATTTCAGTGAATGTGAAGTAGTGACAAGGGAAAACATGCTATTTGTTGGCTTAAGCAGTAGTGTAAGTAACAAAAGGAAACTGATGATAGAGTGGCGGAGACACTCGAAAGTTCAAGTTCAGAAAGTCACACAGCACCCGAAATAAAAAGAAGTGGTCAAATATCAAAGTCAACGTGAAAAGGCGAGTCAGATCTGACCCCTGTGCCGAGGACATACCTCCAAGCGGTGATGGTGCTGCTGTGCCCAGTACAGCTTCGGGAGCAGGCTACGCATACACCTCTGCCTCAGAAATCACCAGGGTACTATCTGGCTGTGTGCTGATAGACACTGTTCTGAAGTCACAAAATGCAATAGTGGATGCTGTAAGAGATGTGCCCAATGAACTAAGGAATATAAGGCCTATACTATGTGATATAGACCACAAATTAAACTAATTGGTTAAAAATAAATTCAAATGAAGTGGTAACGCTGTCCAATTTGGCTGATCATTTGGTGGGTCAGGGTCAGGTTCATCATACCACATCTCTTCAGGTATTAGCAAGCTACAATTGTGTGCCACATTATGCAGCATGCTAAATGCTAGCACAAAGCGACACACTTCCTGTGAACTATAGAGCAGCCCATTAATAGATTGAAAATGCTTTCTACTTACATAAGCAAATTCATTCTCTGAAGGTGCCTTTATAGTGTAGCATCGGCACTGAGCACCACAATGGATTGATTCTCTGCTTTTTTACATGGCTCTTTGAGGTGACTCAATATCCTTAAAAGGACTGCTTGCCTTTTGCCACAATAGTTGGAAAAAGCAGCTGCGACTGTGCGGAGTTGCAATTTTTATAGACTCTCCTGCTGTAGATGATGTAATGGCAGCTCATTCTTTTGGTGATTAATCCCTGATATAACTTGTCCAGCGCCATTACAATAGCCATGTGCATGCAGTTGACTGCTCCGATTACATCTGGAAAACCGAAAGTTGCTGTGAATTGAGCTTTTATGTTTGCCAGTTCAACTACAGTGTAAGGAAATCTTATATATTTGGATGACAAGGGGATAATACCAACCCATACAGCTGGCATGGTGCATCTAAGTGATGACTGTGAAAAGCCTGATCAGTCAGCAAGTTCATGCTGAAAAGCTACTGTGGCTAAAAACCCGAGGGTGGACAGAACTTGCAAAGGAGCAGTTAGAGCACAATTCCCCAAAGTCTGCCTTTGTAAAGCTGGCACCAGCACACAGCTCCAAGAGGATAGCTCTTGGAAATCGAAATTGACTTAGAAGCCAGTCATCATCATTTATAAGTACATGCTCTCTTCTAATTCTTCCATTTGTGATGTCTTCTAACAACGCTAAAGCAGCTATGGTAGTTGGAACAATTTGGCCATTCCGTGCACCGTTATATTGTTACAGAATGATTACAATAAAGTGATTTAAATTTGTAAACGATATGCAGTTAAGTTTGGTGCATTTGCTAAATCCTGCATCATGGATCCAAATGTAAAAAAGAAAGGGACACCACACTGAACACTGCTTCGATGATGGGTGCTGCCAGTTTGAAAAACCGAGCAGAAACTTACTTACGCATGGTGTGAAGCTGCCGTTAAAATGTGTGTGGCTTTATGCCAAGTTTAGTTTTTATACATCTTGAAGTATGCGTGGAAATGGGCGTACACAACATTTTTTGCGAATGCACCATTTATATATGAGGCCGTTTATGTTTTTGTCTATCATATACAATATAGCTCCTGATCAATGTCATATCATGAACATGTGCAAAAGCCCAAAGGGAACCCTCCCCAACTCTTCTCCTCACCTTAATATATATATGTAAGACTGTGTGCGACAACCACAGAGGGGGTTAATGCTAGGCATATACTGTGTGATTTTTAGAAACCGTGGTCAAGTGCTTAAACTATACAAGCACGTGTGGCCCAACTGCCATGCCATGACGTGGGTGCTTGTACAGTTTTACCCATTGACATTTTGTGGGTTAAATGTTGAGCAATTAGAATGGAGATGTGATCCACAACTTCTAATTAAATGTGTAAATATACCATATTTTTTACTCAACTACATAAAAGACAAAAAAGTAGAATTTAGCATTAGTATTTTCAGTCTAAATACTTTACCTTCCATGTGTCTCGGAAGCTGTGAAGACAGCAGCCAAGTGCCTGGATGATTGATGGTCATGTTTGCTGTGGTGCTGGCTGCAGTGATGAGGCTCACTGTGGACACCTTGCGGCCATTCTGCCTTAAGACTTGTCCATTAAAGTGAATTGAGAAAATCTCAGGCTCGGAGCTCATTCCTATAAAATGTAGGGCTACATTGCCATAGGCACAGATTTGTAACTCTGCAAAAAAATACATTTAAAGGAATGTTAGCTGACATGGTGGAACAATTAAATAAAACAGAGAAATAATGTGAAAAAAGGCTAAAATAAATTTAAAAACTATAAATGACTGAGTGTCTGGTATTGTTAACAGTTTCTAGAAATTCATTTTACTATACAGTTCTGCAGGACTACAATAGTTCTACATTTTGTGGGATTTCCATCTCAGTCCATTAAGCTCAGCTCCTTATCACTGAATGATTTACAAGATTAGCTTACACTCACCAGCAGTGGAGCCCTACTTCTTAGATTTGAATGACACATTTTTGCTTTAGTCAAAAAATATTTCTATCAATTTTGAAAAATTGGGGCACTTCAGTTCTCTGTTTACTGTACGAATTGTCAAAATATGTTTTGCTGAAAACTGCATAGTTTAATACCAGTAAAGCTCTTGGGATGGTCTGCATAAGATAAATGTTTACATAGGGACTGATGTCCTGATAAAGGATAATATACCCAACATTGCTTGTGTTCTTCTCAACTCTATACTGGAGTAATTGGATATCGAAATGAGATTTATGAATAAATGCAAATTATGTCAGGTCAAAAATGTATTTATAAAGCGGCAACACTATGAAATGCTAATAATTTCTTAAGCATTTCTTAAGCACTTCCAGGTTACTGAACCAGAGAAGCTTAGTTACTGTGGCTCTCTTCAGCTTCTTCTCCGGAAAACTCCTTTCATCAGGAGACATACTGTACTTCTAGGCTGATTGGTGATTGAAGTGGTGAAATGTGCATGACAGTGAGTGTGTCCTATGAAGGGCTGGGATTCCATCACTTGTTGTTACCAACATAAGGAAATGGTTGAAATGGATGTTATTGCACCCCTATTTCAGTTTGTTAGTGTGACCACACGGGGTGCCAGAGAACCCTAAATCACAGACAAAGTATAACACCAGAAATTATATGAATAAAATAAAAGGTATTTATTTGCTCCAAATGCATTTTCTCTAGTCACCTCTACAAAATAAGCCACAATTATAAAACAAATTAATTATTCCTCCTCTCCACCTCCTGTTGAGTGTTGCCCACTGCCTTACTTGAATGGAGTCAGAGGCGGGAGTTTCCTTTTAAACCAGACACGGGATCTGCTTCTGGTCTCCTGTCCAGGTCGTCCAGAACATTGTGTGGAAGCCAGGGTAGTCTCCCCCCCAACAGCTCCTTCTGGTGGTCCCCAAAGACCCCTACAGGGCTGCATTTCCAGACTCCAACTCCCATGCTACCCTGATAGGGTTTAGGATGGAGGAACACTGCCACCTGTCATGTGGGAGAATGATCTTCTCCCAGTGAGCCCATTCACCTGTTCTTTCCATTATGGCCTCCTGGCTGGGCATGAACCCTTCCTTTACCCTGGCCAGGATGCCTGTCCTTTCCCTCTGGAACTTACATTGGTAATTTCTGTTTTATGTAACACTTTAGTTTAGGTAATCCATTAGATAGATAGATAGATAGATAGATAGATAGATAGATAGATAGATAGATAGATAGATAGATA
>JANRMT010062831.1:37616900-37666018 GCA_026402145.1 Polypterus bichir lapradei | reverse complement strand
TATCTATCTATCTATCTATCTATCTATCTATCTATCTATCTATCTATCTATCTATCTATCTATCTATCTTTAACCCCCCCACAGAAACAATAATTGGAAATATGCACTGGAGAATTTTCAGTGTTGAAGTTGCAGTAAACTAATACCACTACTCAGTTTTCTTTGTGTGTTGTTTGGGTAGCTGGACATTGTTGTTTCAGAAATCATTTCTATTTTTGGGTTGGCATCTCTAGGAAAAATAAAAAGGACTCTTTAATTGATAATGTTTGTTAGGTCAAGCTAACCTAGAGATTATGAAAACAAGGTATAAAATGATGGGGAACACACTAACCACTGATGGTTTTTTAATTTTTAAAGTCTTATTCATAGCGGACTGAAAGTTGGATTTTCTTATCATAATGATAATTTATGTTCTGTTGAAACTTTATCTTTGTATTTCCAGTGAACCCTGTAATTATGCCAATTTGAGAAAATGCAGTTTGTCTGATATATAATTGTAATTACAGGTCACGTCAAAATAAAAAATATCCACCTATGATTAGACACTCCTCCTCATCTAGCTATCTCTCTCTGTCTGTCTGTCTATCTATCAGCTCTCCACATTGACACCCATGCCCTAACTACAGGTCTAGAGATTTATTAAAGCATAGACACAAGATTTTGTGCTCTTTTTTGAAGATAATGTGTTCCTTAATTAAAGCATTAACTATTTTAAATTTTAGTCCTCTCTTCCAGAATTCTGTGTGCTAAATAAAGAAAGATGAACTTCATCAACAAGGAAAGAAATTGATGGACTACCTGATTTGCAAATTAGTAAAGCTCCAATCAGTCCAGAATTGAAGTCTTTCACTGTATCCATATGTGAGTAGTATGTGTAGGTGAGGCATGATGGATCTTCTTTCGTGGGTCCAATATCTTCTGTGATTTCCCAGATATATTCATGTTCTCCTCCTGGAGGGACAGCATCATCCTTTTTCTCAAACGATGATGTGTTGTCAAAATACAAGGACCCTAAAACAACAAAGCATATTTTAATAAAGAAAAACATTTTTTAATGAAAAAGTCATCTGTATGTGTCTTCAATAGGAGACACGTGTGTGCAGTTTAATGAGCAATGCGAATGTAACCTTCGAGTACTCCTATGATCCCCCACACCCCACATGTATGCACTGGCATGTGTAAAGGTGGATTTGCGCACTAGAATGCCCTGCGATGAATGGGTTTGTTGTCTGCCTTGTATATAAGTCAGGTGGGATAGACTCCTACTCCGTGGGACTCCATGTGACCCCGTTACAGTGAAGGTGAATTTTAAAAACGTATGGATGGAAGCTTTTAGAAAGGCACATCCTGGAAAAATTTAGAAAGATTTCAAAAATTGCCAATTTATTTTGTTTTTCAGTATGTTGTAATTTCTACTTTAAATGTAATTTTTTTATGGTTCCATTCATTTTTTTCATTTATTCATTCAAGTGGGTTACTGCCCCATTGTGAAGTGACATCACATTAATTATGTTGTCATTGACTGCTTCTGATGGGCTCTTCAAGTAATATACACAATGTGGCAACTGTTGAACACAGGTAAGTGTAAAGCACTAATTTCTTATCATTATAGTACAGAGTAAAGCAGAACAAAAACCAGATAACTAATTTTACTTGAAAATCCACTTCTCCTGCACACAGCTTCATTAAGTAAATTTTAATCATTGTGTTGTGAGCAGAACCATACATAGGCACAACTCTATATTTATTTGTAATTTTTCTTTTTTGTTAAATTGTAACTGGGGTCCATGTTTGCTGTTCTTATCTTGTGTACAGGAGATAGGCAATGGAGCAATGAGTCCACAGTGCAAAAGTCACAGATTTGTATGACAGCAGTTGTTTTAAAACATTCAAGAGATGCATACTGCTCTAGACATACATTTTCAGACTGAGTCAAATCCAATAAATTTCTTTTCTCTCCTTGTTACATTTTTGATCCTTTGATTTTAATCCCTTTTTATGGTTACAAGAATCAATAGCACTAAAGTTTAAAGCTTTGCTTATAAATTCCATAGCCACACCTCAGCCACACCATGCAAATGCTTGAGAAACAAAAGCAAGCATTACATGAGGAAAAAAATTAATCAACGATGTGAATAAATAAAAAAAATCTAGTTTGAAAGCCTCTTTTGTTATAGCCCTTGATTACATAACGAATGCTGCATTCTTTTACTAGATTTTTTTTTTAATCTTGTACTTTCCTCTCTGTGTATCCCATGAAGCCACATTAGTGATAAACCTACATGCAAGAACAGCTACAATGGATTGAGTCATAAATTTAGGTAAAATACAAACAAATTAAAGATGAAGAAAATGAAAATATTCCTTGGTGTTAATTTTCATCTGTGTTAGCTGAAATGGAAGCCATCAGTTCTGCCATGAGTGAGCACCGTATTGTTGATGACAAACTTGATGTTAATGAAAATTTTACCAGAAATCAGAATGTGAAGACATGAAAAGCACATGGAAGGTCCACTCCAGTCCAAGCTAGAAAATGATGGACAAGATCTTAAACTATATGAAAAGTAGAATGCTTCTAACATAAAATGTTCAGTGATAAATATTTGCTATTAATTTTTAAAGAAATGTACATGTGATTTTATTATTAATTTCTGCATTTTAGCGTGCAATAAAGCCATACTCTAGATATAGTACTATTAAAATCCAAACCTCTCCACCACATATTGAATTAAAAAGGTCTGGTGTAGCCACACTTAAACCATATCAGAGAAAATATTTTAGCACTGCTCCTGTTATAAGGGTATGCCAAATCAAACACATTAAGAAAGAAACGTTTACTGGGAAAAGTCTGATAAACCTTTTTGAGTTAGTAATCAGGCAGGAGAAAAGCTGTTTGTTGCTGTCCTCGGCAAATGCATCAGGGGAGTATCTTCCACAGTAGTCTGTTACAGAATGGTAAGAATGATCAGAGAAACAAAGGATAGAGGTTTGTTTTATAAATATTTTTTCTGTGATAAATCATTTCCTCAATCCTCATACCTACGACTGTAATAATTTCACAGAGGAGCAGTGTAATAATTTTATTGAATATTTCACCTCTAAGATAGACACCATCCGCTCCTCACTGTCTGTTTCCAGCCCTCCATCGCTGGATGTTTCCATCCATTCAAAGCCAATGGGCTGCCTCTCCCAGTTCCTCTGTACCACAGTTAAAGAAGTTGAGGGTATCATCCAGAGGATGAGGCCTTCAACATGTTCATTGGACCCTTTTCCTATTCCTCTGATAAAAGCGAATGTATCGGATTTAAGCCCTCTTATTGCTGATATCATTAATCACTCCCTCCAGAGCGGCTTAGTTCCATTGGCCTTGAAAACCGCAAAAATTAGACCTCATTTAAAAAAATCCTCTTTGGATCGTGAAGTGATAGCAAATTATCGTCCGATTTCCAACCTTCCATTTTTGTCCAAGGTTTTGGAAAAGGTTGTTGTGATCCAGCTTCAGGATCATCTTGAAAAATTCAATCTGTTTGAAAAATTTGAATCTGGTTTCCGATCTTCTCACAGTATAGAGACAGCCCTGGTCAGAGTCACCAATGACCTCCTGATGGCCGCTGACCAGGGCTCTCCATCACTTCTTATCCTTCTGGATCTCACATCTTATAATATTCTCCTCCATCATCTCCACTATATAATTGAACTTTCTGGCACTGCTCTGGAGTGGTTTGAGTCCTATCTCACAGATAGGGCTGAGTATGTGGCCCTGGGGGATGCTAAATCTCATACCTACACTGTCACCCGTGGGCTTCCACAAGGATCAGTCCTTGGGCCGACCCTTTTCAACATCTATATGCTACCCCTGGGTCACATCATCGGCAGGCATGGAATTTTATTCCACTGTTATGCAGATGATACGCAGCTCTATGTGAGACTGGATTCAACCTCCCTTACACCTCCATTAACTCTTTCCTCTTGCTCCTCAAACTGAACAGCACCAAAACTGAGGCTCTTTTAATTGATACCTCCCATCACCTTCGCTCCTCCATAAATTGTATTTCCTTTTCTGGTCATACCATTGCCCTTTCCCCTTAATTTACAAATTTGGGGGTCAAGTTAGACTCCCATCTGTCATTTGATACACATGTCCATCACCTTTGTAAAATTGCATTCCTTCATCTCCGAAATATAGTCAAACTCCATCCCTGCCACTCTCTCTGTGATGCTGAAAAGCTGGTTCATGCATTTGTCTCCTCCAGGCTGGACTATTGTAATGCACTCCTCATCGGGACACCCAACAAGAGCCTTCAAAAGCTACATACATCCATCCATCCAGCCATTATCCAACCTGCTATATCCTAACTAGAGGGTCACGGCTACAGAAAACCTACAACAAATTCAAAATAGTGCTGCAAGGATCCTGATGAGGGTGCGGAAATATGACCACATTTCACCAATCCTTCGGTTACTTCATTGGCTCCCTATCCACCTCTGTATTGAACACAAACTTTGTCTACTTACTCACCAGTATATCCATGGAAATGCTCCACAATATCTTAAGGAACTCCTTATAGTACAATCCACTACACGAAACCTCCGTTTTGCAAATACCTATCACCTTTGCCCCCCTATGACCAAACTTTGTACAATGGGTGACCCAGCCTTTGCAGTGGCTGCTCCACGGCTCTGGAATGCCCTACCAGAGAGCATAAGAACACAGCAGACTGTAGGCTGTTTTAAAAAACAGCTAAAGACTTTTCTATTTAGGAAAGCATATTAATAAGAATGCTACTAATTATTGTTGCTTTATCTCTGTTTTTAACTTGTTTTGCCTTTGTTTAAACTTTTATGTAGCACTTTGAGATTTACTACAAATGTAAAGTGCCCTATAAATAAAAAGCATTATTATTATTATTATTATTATTATTATTATTATAAACTATTGAATTTATATACAGTGTCAATCAATTCATACATTTTACTCTTATTGGCTTGTTGGTTTACACCCAAATGACTGAAATAACAAAGTCTATTTTTATTATATTCTGGTCCTTCTTATACCTTTTGGGTTGAGCCACCACCCTTGAAATGTCTGTGTATGTAACAACTGTCCATTCTGGTGGTTTACAGGACATCTGCTGATTTCTTAGTCATCTCTTAGTCACCTGTCAGTACACTTTGTGTATTACATCTTTGTCTTTGTTGTTCACTTGAACATTATCTGGTTTCCTGATCTGCCTGAACAGGTTTGTTAACCCTTTATGCTATTTCTTTAAGATAAATGCTAAATTTTAGTATGGAAAGCATATCAAGACACTTTATCCTAAATGACTATGGGAACCCTCTAAGTCTAATTTTTCTTCCACAATATTTGGCAACAACAAACTGATTTGCAATTTATTATATAATTATACATTTGAACATTTTGGCTTTTGACAAAACTTAGCAGGAAAAATGAAACACCTAATGAGATTTTACTCAACAGAAGTGACTGTATGATACTAAATATTCAAAGGCTGCTATTTAACACGGGGCGGCACAGTGGCACAGAGGGTAGTGCTGCTGCCTCGCAGTTAGGAGACCCGGATTTGCTTCCCAGCTTCTCCCTGCGTGGAGTTTGCATGTTCTCCCTGTGTCTGTGTGGGTTTCCCCCAGGTGCTCCGGTTTCCTCCCACAGTCTAAAGACATGCATTGGTGATTCTAAATTGTTCCTTGTGTGTGTGCATGCCCTGCAGTGGGCTGGCACCCTGCCCAGAGTTTGATTCCTGTGTTGTCTGGGATTGGCTCAAGCAGACCCCCATGACCCTGTAGTTAGGATATAGTGGGTTGCATAATGGATGGATGCCATTTAACATAATTGAGTTGCACTCCAAATACACAATACTTCTACAACAACAACAACATTTATTTATATAGCACATTTTCATACAAACAGTAGCTCAAAGTGCTTTACATAATAAAGAATAGAAAAATAAAAGACACAATAAGAAAACAAAATAAATCAACATTAATTAACATCGAATAAGAGTAAGGTCCAATGGCCAGGGGGGACAGAAAAAACAAAAAAAACACTCCAGACGGCTGGAGAAAAAAAAAAAAAAAATCTGTAGGGATTCCAGACCATGAGACCGCCCAGTCCCCTCTGGGCAAATATATGTAACCTAGGACCGTATAGTGCATTTATTTTTTTCTATTTATTGTGTGGTCGAGGACAGCCATACATTTACTAGGACTCTCAAATCTTTTGCAATAAATTGTCCTTTCTGGCTCCAACAAATCACAGGATGGTAACTGCAACCATACTGTAGCTGAGAATAGATTTGTGCGTGTATGTCTAATGTCACAAACTTTAGAACAATATAGAAGAGAACAGGCCATACAGCCCAACAAAACTCGTCAATCCTATCCGCTTAATTCTTTTAAGATAACATCAAGTCCAGTTTTGAAGGTCTCTGAAGTTCTACTGACTCCCACACTGCTTGGTAACATATTCCAAGTGGCTGTTGTTTTCTGAGTAAAGAAAAACTTCCTAATGTTTGTGTGAAATTTACCCCTAAACAAGATTCCAACTGTGTCCCCTTGTTCTTGAACTCATTTTAAAATAACAGTTTTGATCCACTGTACTAATTCCATTCATAATTTAAACTCTTCAGTCAAGTCTCCACTTAATCTTATTTTGCATCGTTTGCTTCAACTGGAATTTGCTACAAATTTTCTCTTACCCTAGGCAAAACCCCAGCCCTCACACATGCACACACACACACACACACACACACAATCCTGTCATGGAGTAAACACACAATGAAACAAAGTGAAATAATTAGCTGAGATTAATAATTTTGTACTTTGTGTCAAACACTGTCACCATACACTTGAAGTTCAGTTCTTAAATTACTTATCCACACCGAGTGTGTTTACATGCGCCTTAGTAACCCCACGATTCACTGAGGTCTGCTTTCTAAAACAACATGCAAACACTTGTTCCAGTGTGACCTAAACCAAAGCTGAATTAAAAGTGTGCCTCTAACATCACCCAGCATGGATAATAACATCCACTGCATGGTAGTTACTGTTGGAACTTAACCCTTTCAGCCCTGGATTTTCTGTTTTTATGGGGAAAATGATTTTGTGAGATATTCTACCTTTGGGGTGTCTAGGAAGCTCAAAAATGAAAAAAACACAAAAATGATCACTATTATTATGCAATAGCTGCCAAATTATTCCATCTTCTTGAGGAAATAAAATTGAAAGTAGAGCTCCGGTGTCCTTCTGGTGGTGGCGCAAGCCACCACCATCTACTCAAAGCACCATGATGTTCCAACAATGATGGATGGATTAAAAGCCAGAAGTCTGTATGACCATCAACATCAAGTGACTCCGTGAGAACCCTAACTACTAAGAGGACTATTTCATTTATGTTAGGTAGAATGCCCAGAGGGGACTGGGCAGTCCCGTGGCCTGTAACCCCTGCAGATTTTCTTTTTTTCTGTCCACCCTGGCCATCGGACCTTACTCTTTTTCTATGTTAACTAATGTTGTCTTGTTTTAATTTCTTATTTTGTCTTTTATTTTTCATTTCTTCAATATGTAAAGCACTTTGAGCTACTTTTTGTATGAAAATGTGCTATATAAATAAATGTTGTTGTTGTTGTTGTTGTTACTTACTATGTGGTGCACAGAAGCGTCCATTTTCACTTCCATGTTTTACAGACTATATGCCACCAGGCGGCACCCAAAGCAACTGCCACCTCTCTCTTGCCTGTGCCCAGTTCCAATGGCTGCAAACATACCTGAGCTTTACAAAAATGGCTGCATATATGTACTAATAATAAGATGTTAGGCCCGAAAGGGTCAACTGTGGTCAATATTAACAAACCATCGAAAACTCTGAAGATCTTCCAACCTTTTCCCACTTCATGATTTATGCTGGAGATTTTAATAGTAATCACTCTCACAGGAGATATGCTTTGAATAATGAATATAGCGTCAGGGACACAGCATGAGTGGAAGCAAAAACTAACCACCTGATTTTGTGATGCTAAAAATATATACACAGTATCTTTAGATCCACCAGTTATTTTGTTTTTCGTGAAAATAATAGTGGCTCTTCATTAACTATTTTCTGTTTCCCTATTCTCTGAATGATGAACTTTCTACTAAACAATGAATGTCTTTTGAAGCTGACATATCCTAATCTTCACACCAACAAAAAACTCACTCTGCTTGGTTCACTTTACACTGTTTTGCAACTTGGCTTTTTCTCTGGACAAACCAGAACCTCTGCGAACATTGTCACCTCTCTGGATGCCTTAGAGGCTATACCTGACAATCAGTAGTTGAAATGCCCACAGATTTGCTGTCAATTAAAATGTCTTTTGGAACAAAGTAAATATGATCTTACCTTCAGATTGTTTGCCATAAGCAATCCCATGAGAGTGCAAGCTGTAATGGCGATCTGCCATATTTCTGAAGGTCACCTTTATGACATCGCCAACTTCGCCCCGCAGTGTTGGTCCAAGCAACCCTTTAAAAAGATCAGATTTTTAAGTGCTAAATAAAAGATGAATTAATGCAAACAAAATTCAGCAATGCAATAAACTTTTAAAAAAACAATTTCACTTATTGACAAATGACTTCAAACAAGAATTATTCTCAACCTTTACTTCAGAATGCCCCTCTGAAAATGTAAATAAGAAAAATTAACTTAACAGAAATACAGCACATACAGTTAAACATAAGTGGGGTTAAATAACATGCTTAAGGTGCCATTATTTAGAGATTAGAGATTAAGGTTCTCTATTGTCGCATACACTGCATAGTGAAATTCTTGTGCCATAGTTCTGGTGATGTATAAATAAATACAGTAAGTAATTATAGTAGCACAGGACAAATGAACAAGTAAATGCAGTAAGTAACAAGAGTTTAAAAAATGTAACATACAGTACAATTACACCTAAACCAGCAGGTGGTTAAATTAGACATTGCACAGTAGGATCAGATTAATGAGCATTTAGTGACCCTATTACCTGTGGGAAGAAGCTGTTCCTGAAGCGAGTGGAGTAAGTGATGAGGCTCTGGTAGCTCTTTTGTGAAATCAGATGTGAAAACAAGGAATGGCTGTCATCAGGGCCGGCACCACCATTTGGCAAATTAGGCATTCATCCTCGATGCAGATTATAAGGGGGGGAAACTTATCCACATGGGTTATCTATTGAACAGTCAGTTGGCACACTAATAAGCTTAGCCTAGGGCGCAAAATAACCCATAGCACCGGTACTGGCTGTCATCAGAGATGATGGATTTATTGTAGCTCTCCTCAGACATCTGGTCGAGAAAATAGTATGAAGCTGTAGAAGGACAGCTCCAATGATTTTAGAAGCTGTGTGGAGAATCCTTAGGAGGAGTTTGCAGTCCAGGTAAGTCAGTGTACCAAACTGCACTGTGATGCATCTAGTCAGAATACTTTCATTAGTGCAGTGGTTCCCACCCCAAAGCTCTTTTGACTGCTCAGGAAAGATAGCCTTTGCTGAGCCTTTTTGAGTATACATGCAGTATGATGTTGACTGACCATGAAAAGCACTCGGTGATCTGGCCATCCAGGAACCTGAAACTGCTAACTGCATTGATAGAGGAGCCATTAATGTGGTGTGTGACTGTCTTTGTTCTTCGTGAAGTTATTAATGATCTCCTGAGTTCTGTTAACATTCAGGGAGAGGTTGTTGTTATGGCACCATGCAGTCAGGACTTTAACAATGCAATATAGGTAGTGATGAAACTCTGAGCTTGGCACTTGTAAAGCCGTCTCTTCATCCACTGAACGATATCTCAGGTCCGTTCCACTCAATCCAGTGCATTTCACTCATACCAAGGATAATTCTATTTAAGAGTCCAATGCTCCAAACAGTAATTACAATGGCTAAAAAAACCTCTAACATAAACACAAACATAATATTCTTAAACCAAATAAATCCAGTTTAGGGTCCTGAGGGACCACAGCCTATACTTGCAGCACTGGGCGTACAGTAGGAGATAGTCTCGGTCAGTAGGCAGACCAGTATTTTGCCCATTCACAGACATATACACACACTCGCATGGTTCCAATTTAGATTAATCAATTAGCCTAACTTTGGGAACAAGATACTTGAAAAAATGGAATTTCCGGAGAAAAGTCTATACAGACACAAGCAGAATGTGAAGACTGTACACAGACTAAACACGACGTTTCAAATGAGGATGCAGAATCTATTTGGCAGAAACACTAATCTCTGTTCCCCTGTGCCACTACAACAGAAAACAAGTGGTTGAATAAATAAACAGAAAGAAGAAGTGATAATCACGTGAATGAATTTTTATCATTTTTATTTAAGGTACAAAATTAACTGAAAAGGAAACAGACGTTAAATATTTCTTGCACAACAGGCTGCTGACATAGTTGCACATGAAAAGACAGTTAAAAAATCTTCTAGCATTATTATTCCATGGAAGACCCAAAGAGTGTCTGATTTATAAAGAACATGTCGTAGAGCTGAGCGTAAATGGAGGAAAACTAAACTAACTATCCACTATTGAAGGTTAAAATAACAGAATACAATAACACAGTACGTCTTGAGAGGCGCTGCTATTTCTCTAAGATTATAAATAACAATGCTAGTAATCCCAGAGTCTTATTTTCTACGATTGATCGTCTGCTAAACCCAGGTAACACAAAGGAATGCCTCCAAAATACTTCCAGTGAAACCTGTGAGGCTATTGCTGTATTTTCAATCAAAACATTAATGATATTAGAAATAACATAGTGCATCTCCCCAACACTGCGGATCCTCCTAAGCCCCAGTACTCCGTTATAAACAAATTAAATTATTTCACCAGGATAGATTTACCTGATTTACATAAAATAATCTCTCAACTGAAACCCTCCACCTGTGTCCTTGACCCAATACCAACAAGTTTTTTCAAAGAAGTGTCAGGCGTGCTAATTGATAGTATTCTTGACATAGTAAATTCGTCATTAAATACGGGGGTCTTCCCAGACTGTCTTAAGACTGCTGTAGTTAAACCCCTACTCAAGAAAAATAATCTTGACCCCTCTGCTTTTGAAAATTTTAGACCCATCTCTAGCCTGCCTTTCTTAAGTAAAATTCTAGAGAAGGCAGTCATTATGCAGTTAAATGACCACCTCAATAAACATGCTATTCTTAAAAAAATATCAGTCAGGTTTTAGAACAAACCACAGCACAGAAACTGCACTCGTTAAAGTAGTAAATGACTTGCGGGTAAATGCAGACAGAGGCCATTTATCTGTTCTCATCCTCCTAGATCTGAGTGCCGCATTTGACACCACTGATCACAATATTCTTAGAAATCGCCTTAGTCAATGGGTGGGCCTCTCTGGCAGTGTCTTAAATTGGTTTGAATCCTACCTGGCAGGGAGAAACTTCTTTGTTAGTTGTGGTAATTACAACTCAAAGACACATGATATCCTATGTGGTGTTCCACAAGGCTCTATCCTGGGTCCGCTGCTTTTCTCAATCTATATGCTCCCGTTAGGTCAGATTATCTCAGGGCACAACGTGAGCTACCACAGCTATGCTGATGACACACAGCTGTACTTATCAATAGCACCTGATGACACCGACTCTCTCGATTCACTAACACAATGTCTTACTGGTATTTCTGAATGGATGAATAGTAATTTTCTCAAGCTAAATAAAGAGAAAACTGAAATTTTAGTGATTGGCAATAATGGATTCAATGAGGTTATCAGAAATAAACTTGATGCATTAGGATTAAAAGTCAAGACGGAAGTAAAAAACTTAGGGGTAACTGTTGACTGTAACCTGAATTTTAAATCGTATATTCATCAGACCACTAGGACAGCATTTTTTCACTTAAGAAACATAGCAAAAGTTAGACCTCTTATATCATTGAAAGATGCTGAGAAATTAATTCACGCTTTTGTTTTCAGTCGACTAGATTACTGTAACGCACTCCTCTCAGGACTACCCAAAAAAGACATAAATCGTTTGCAACAAGTGCAGAATGCAGCTGCTAGAATCCTAACTACGAAAAGAAAATCCGAACACATTTCTCCAGTTTTGATGTCACTACAGTGGTTACCTGTGTCTTTCAGAATTGACTTTAAAATTCTGCTTATGGTTTATAAAGCCTTAAATAATCTCGCTCCATTTTATATATCGGAATGTCTGACATCTTATATTCCAAATCGTAACCTCAGATCCTCAAATGAGTGTCTCCTTACAATTCCAAAAGCAAAACTTAAAAGAAGTGGTGAGGCGGCCTTCTGCTGTTATGCATCTAAAATCTGGAATAGCCTGCCAATAGGAATTCGCCAGGCTAATACAGTGGAGCATTTTAAAAAACTGCTGAAAACACATTACTTTAACATGGCCTTCTTATAACTACACTTTAATTTAATCCTGAAACTCTGTGTATTCAATTCATTATAACTATTCATGGTGGCTCAAAAATCCGTACTGACCCCTACTTTCTCTCCTGTTTCTTTTTCCAGTTTCTTTGTGGTGGCGGCTTGCACCACCACCTACTCAAAGCATCATGATGCTCCAACCTTGATGGACTAAAAGCCAGAAGTCTACGTGACCATCATCATCAAGTCCTTCCGTGAGAACCCTAAATACAAAGAGGACTGTTTCATTTATGTTAGGTAGAATGCCCAGAGGGGACTGGGCGGTCTCGTGGTCTGGAATCCCTGCAGATTTTATTTTTTTCTCCAGCCGTCTGGAGTTTTTTTTTTTTTGTTTTTTCTGTCCTCCCTGGCCATCGGACCTTACTCTTATTCTATGTTAATTAATGTTGACTTATTTTTCTTACTGTGTCTTTTATTTTTCTGTTCTTCATTATGTAAAGCACTTTGAGCTACATTTTTTGTATGAAAATGTGCTATATAAATAAATGTTGTTGTTGTTGTTGTCGCCTATACATCCACACTTTATGCCAAAGTTTGGCTTGATTATACAGTATATGTTGTGGCGGACGGCTGTGTCTCTTGCCCAGCTGGGACGCCTGGAGGATGGAAGGACCAGGAGAGTGACAATACCTTCTCTGGGACACAAGAGGGCAGCCCCCCTAGTTTTCATGGGGTGCACGAGATGGGAGCTTAGAAGCTCAAACCTGTTGGGGCCTGTGGCTACCACCAGGGGGCACTTGAAAGATTCTGGAGCCCTGGACTGCAGCACTTCCACCACACCAGGAATTACTGCAGGAAGAGCGTCAGGGAGCACACTATAAAAGAGGCCGCCTCACTCCATTCTGAGAGCCAGACTCGGGAGGTGGAGGAGAGAGAGAGAGAGAGAGAGAGAGAGAGAGAGAGCTTGTGTGGAGGAGTGAAGGCAGTAATAGTGGAAGAAAGAAAGAAAGAAAGAAAGAAAGAAAGAAAGAAAGAAAGAAAGAACTGAGCCATAACTGAGAGTATTGTGTGCAAAAGGAAAATAAAAGTTATATTTTAGCACCTGTGTCTCTGTGCGTGTGCCTCGGGCTGATTTTCCACAATGTATAGATAGCTAGAGCTAAGAATATGAAACAGTATGTGAGTTGTAAGACAAGCTTCCTTTGAAATATTAACATCCAGAAAGATACAAGAAAATAAGATTACAGCTGAAGATGTAGAATTTTCCACAAGTTCTTATTAAAGTGGGAAGAAGGTATGTATATGGAGTTGTCTCATTTATTGTTAACATGTTGACAATTCTATTTAATTTAAAAGTTATAAAGTGTAAGATACTAGACATTCTTGTTGATATCTGTTGTACCTTAAACATCTGAGTGTTGTCTTGTTGAAAGTCATCAAGCCACCCAGTCTGGGGACCTTTTCTAAACCAAGCCACCTGACCACAGGCAGAGATCAGAGTGAAAATTCCGAGGCTGACTAGAAATTTATTCACATTCCTGTTACTAATGAAACAACCTGTTGTGATAATGATATGCTCCAAGTCTCTAAAACTGCTTAAATTAGCAATAAAAGCCAAGGTAAGTAATATTTTTCAAGTTTTTGAGTATTTTGTGTCTGCTGTGTGTTTTGTTGATGAGGTAGTAGTATTCTAGAGATTTTAAAAAATAGTTTTCACAGAGCATGTGCTCCTGTAAAACACACTCCATTATGCACACAGAAATGAGTTTTCAAACAATTAACCATTTTCTATCATTTTGAAGTTGGTCATGAAGCTCACCCATGTGGTATTAATGACAGGTAAAAGAATTTCACTGTGTGTGGTCACTGCGTCAACAGGTGGATTCCTAGACAACAGTTTGCTTAGACCAGGGGTGGGCAGATTCAGTCCTGGAGGCCACAGTGGCTGTAGGTTTTTGTTCCAACCCAGTTGCTTAATCAGAAGCATTGCTCAAGTAACACTTCTGCTTCACTATAGTGGTCTCGCTTGTTAAGATTTTGAATGCTTATTGCTTATTTTAGTCTTAAACAGCTGTAGTCTTGGTTTTTAATTGCTCCTAATTTGCAATAAGATGCAAATGACAAAAGAAACTAGCATTTCCCCATTTAGCTTGTTTCCATTTACACCTGTGTGTATTTATCGCACACTATTGGGTTTAATAAAATACTTGGAAGGAAAGTGAAGGGAAAAAAGTGAAGCACTGAGAATAACTCATCTGTTTTAGACTTCAGATCATTTGAATGATATCCTTAGAAAGGAAAAAAATCTAGGATATGAGAATAACCTGACATGGCAGAGTTAAATTACTAACAAGCCATGAAATTAAATAATTGACAAGAATTGGTTTTTAATTAAGTAACTGGGTTGGAACAAAAACCTGCAACCACTGCGGCCCTCCAGGACTGACTTTGCCCACCCGTGGCTTAGAGTCATTCGCACGGTGGAAAAATGGTTGAAGACTCAACCAGAGAAGTTTTTTTTCAAATTAGTACAAAAAGTGGGTGCTATAATGTTGTGGAGAATTAAGTTGAAAATGTCTCTTAATTTGCCTTCTTAAAATACATTATAAAATATACATTTTCAGATAAGTCCAATCTTAATTTAAGATAATACTCCAGGAATAGCCTATAAAAAGATGACCCTTTAATGTTGTTGTTTATAAGCTTTCCCTGGTCCCCAGTGCACTGTAGTTAAAATCTGCTTTCTGTCTTGCATACAGTACTGTATAGTGGCTGTTTGCAAAAATGCTATTCATGGTTTTGGTATCTGGCTCATGAAACTCAGAAAGGCTTCAAACATAACGCATAGCTGGCGCTAAAACTCCAAATAACTTTTGTGGCCTTCATCATTAAAAAAGGCCTGGCCAATTAATTACTACAAAATGGAGAGGGAAACCATGGAAACCCCTGGCAGAAAGAACAAAAACAAATAGTTTTTAAATAATTGAAAAATTTATTAACAAAGGGTTGTAACAAAAAGAGTAAAATAAGGCAACTCAAAGAATAACAAACCTTAAACAATAGTAGAGAGTCCAAAAGAAACACTTTCAAAACCCTAAAATCTAAGCTACGATACAAGCAAGAGCATTTCAACCCTTATATAGGTCAGGGATGGGGTCAATGCTCCCCCTTAGGCTCAACATATAAAAGACAAGGTAGATAACAAACTAAACAGAAATACATTACAGTAACCTACAATTTGAAAAAAAATGCATTAAATGAAAAATACCAAAAAAGAGAATTCAACTAAAACATTACCACTGAACAAAATCCAAAATTAGTCAACAAAGAATAGAGAAATAAACAAATTTAAAACAAAAGAACATAAAAATTTGAGAAACAAGAGGAGACTATTCAATCCATCAGGATAATTTGTTAAGGTGTTATATGAATACGCAGTGTGGTGTAGTGGCTAAGTCTTTGGACCTCAAACCCTGAGGCTACATGTTCAAATCTTGCTACTAACACTGTGTGGCCATGAGCAAGTCCTCAGTTGGAAAACCAAAAGAAATGTAACCAATTGTATCGTAAATGTTGTTGAGTCACTTTGGATGAAGGTGTCATAAATAAATGTAAATTTGAACAGATGAAATTGGAGGATCTGATAACTGGAAGAACAAAATCCTTCTTTAATGTTCTTATGGGAAAAGACAAAGAAAGGTCTCAGTCATTTCTCATGAAACCCCCAGAACAGTGGACAGATGATCCAATCCTCAACTAATTTTGTGAACAGTCAGCACTTATGACGGGCAGCGAACAACACAGCAGAAAGACGACTATATCTCATTGAAAAGTACAATAACACACTGACCAAGGAAGAGAGAAAGAAACAACTTATCTGTCGATTGATCACAAACTATTGCAAGAATTCACCAAAGACACTGCTAATGTTGTAGACTCAGATGACATAAAAACTGCCAAAATGGGGTTAACTCTAAATGTGGACTATTTTAATTAAACTTTTGTGTGTTTGTTATATATATGAAAAAGAATAAAACCTAGCTTGTGGAGAACTTAAATTTTTTTGGACCAACCTAATACTCCATAAAGCAAAGAAAAACAATTAAACTCAAAGTTTCATTCATATGAAGCAGAAGCTCGAAAGTCTGTGCCATTAAAATGCACGCTTTCGAAAACCACAAAATTAACAGTATTATATGCTTTATTGTTATCACATACTGTAAGTGTCTGCCCACCCTAAAAAATTCCACCATACAAGTACATCAGGATTTCTCATACATAAATCCATGATTGCTTGTCTCGGTTACTAATTATAATTTCTTCTGTTGAATTAAATACAATGCAAGTCTTACAGTTTGTAGCATTATATTTTCAAACCCATGTAATCCAATTCAGGATCACTACTGTAGATGTCATTGTTTATTCCTGCAACACTGGGCACAAACAGTCCTTGACAGGACACCAGCCCATGGCAGAACTTACTCATGCAAACACACACACTGGGACAGGATCACCAATTAACCTATCTAGTATGCAGTATCTCTGAGGTTGTGGGAGAAAGAAACTCCACACATGGACAACCACCAGACCTTGGATCTGAACCTGGAATGCTGGATCATTGAGGCAGCACTGCTACTCAGTGTGCCAGTAGCAACAAACAAGTGAATGCAAAAAAAAAATAAAATAAAAACTGAAAAGGATGGCTGGAATGCCCATGAGATGGAAGGACTGGGGGAGAGAGAGAGATAGTGCACTGGGTATTATCCACCAGAGCGCTAGATGGCAGCTCCCTAGGGCAGCATGGGACATGGAGTTCTTCAATTCAGCCCTATTGGGTTCCATGGGTGCCACCAGTGGGTGCTGCCGGGACTGGGGAGCCCTATTTTATGGGGTTTCCTTCTCACTCAGAAGTGCTTTCGACCATATGTGTGAAAGACTGGAAGTACTCCCAGGTGGAAGATTAAAGGAGCTGCTTGCCTCAGGCGGGCGAGCCAGAGTCAGGAGGAAGGTAGACAACACTTCTAAAGGGGAGTTGAGGTGGCAGTGGTCAAGAGGGAAAGAAGGCAAAGAGTGTGCTTTATTGTGCTTATTGTATATACTGTACTTGTGGCTATGGTGGTGGGAAACACTTGATACAAAGAGTTTCCCACAAGGCAAGACTCTTTGTGAATTGACCTTGTGTCTGTGCCTGTTTGTTTTGGGTGTTTGGGGAGCTGGAGGTCTCCCTGGTGTCCACAAAGAATAAGAATTCCAGTTAACCTATAAGTAGCAGTATATAGCATACCTACATAATTTACAGATTCTTCAGCTAAGACCTTAAATAACCAGGAAGAACTTGGATGTTGCAGGAATCATGTAGGTCTTTCAGAAATGGCTACGAAAGGATTCTTTATGCTGGGACACCCACACTGTAAGATACCTTGAAGAGAGGCAAATGCAAAGTCACACTCACACCTTTAGAAATTGATGAGAGGGTTGAGAAGTAAATGTGGCTTTTATACTAAAAATGTATATATGTATATTTCAGTTACCATATTAATGAATATTGTCATGTATACTTAAAGGTCATAAGCATTAGAGCGTAACTGAATGAATGAGATTATGTATAGAAATAGCAGCCATAATGAGAATTTGCCAAAGATTGTGATAGGATTCATTGACACAGGATGAGAATCTATCAAGAACTGCAATACACTGAAAACATCCATTGGATTTTTTTCATTAGATAAATAGCTCTTCAGCTACATTTTGGTGTTTGTAACTCCTTTCCTAAAAGTGCATAGGACTTCACAGAAAGTTACGTCTGTATGTTTGCTCTGATCATTAAAACTCTATCGGTGATTAGCCTGCATTAACTCTAGCATTTTAGTTATTCTGCTGCTTGCAATTTTTTGCATAAAATTATGTTGTGCTTTAGCAGGTATTCATGTGAGTCTGCACAGCTATTACAACATCTACAATCTTATTTTCAGTTTTTCTTTAAACAATATTTCCTAATTACTAAAATGGAAGTTTTTTGGAATCTGCACTTTGTAAAATGATATTAATTGTGTTCTGAGTTATTTCCAAGTTAGGTCAGGATATCAAATGAATTGGGTGCCCCAGTTTTTGTCACTTTACTCTTAAAGATCAGTCACTGATTATATCAGAATAACACACACCAAATGTGAAATGTTACTAGTTTATTTTAGTACAAATGTCCTTCACTAAGATTTTGCTTATGTCACATTTGAAGTAGAAGGGCTTTTAAATTCTCTGTTGTGCAACTTTATGATCTTATTTTGTCTTTCTTCCTTTTATTTTTAATGTTCATGTTAAATTGTTTTCCCTTCATAGCTGTCTGCAGTGTTAACACTTCTTCTGCATATGTCATGTCATTGTCTAGCCAGACCAGAGTCACAGGAGGAAGGGGTTGGAGCCTATCCCAGGTAGCATTGGATACAAGACAGGAACAAATCCTGGACAGGGTGCCAGTTCATCACAGGGCAAACACACTCACAAACACACACACACACACACACAGGACAATTTAGCACGGCAAGTTTACCTAACCTATATGTATTTGGACAGTGGGAGGAAACCCACACAGACTCAGAGAGAACATGCAGACTCCCTGCAGGGATGACCCTGAACTTCAACCTGGGTCTCCTTAAAGCAAGGCAGCAGTGCTACCACCATGCCACCCCTCTTCTGCACATAAAAAATTTAAAAAATGAGCTTATTTCTAAATATTCCTGTTGTTAACTCTACCCAAACTAACATAACACTTCCAGTAATTGCGATGGTGTAAAAGTGTAATGACTTGCTCTAATGCATTGAAATAATGTTTATATATATATTTGAAACTCAGAACCTCTGGGTTATTCTTAATTTCACTTTTATAGCATTAGTAGGGGTATTTGAGAAAAAACGTGGCATAATCATGTACACTGTCTTGAAAAAATATCAGTCAGTCAGTCATTCTTCAACCCGCTATTTCCTAACACAGAGTCACAGGGGTCTGCTGGAGCCAATCCCAGCCAGCACAGGGCGCAAGACAGGAACAAATACCTGGGCAGGGTGCCAGCCCACCGCAGGGCACACACATACTTGCACACACCCACACACTAACGACAATTTAGAACTGCCAATGAACCTAACCTGCATGTCTTTGGACTGGGGGAGGAAATCGGAGCACCCGGAGGAAACCCATGCAGACACGAGGAGAACATACAAACTCCACGCAGGAAGGACCCGGGAAGCAAACAAAGGTCTCCTTACTGTGAGGCAGTGGCGCTACCACTACCCCACAGTGCCACCCTTGAAAAAATATCAGTTATAATATTTTTTTTTATCTTATCTCAGATTAGATCAATTTCAACCATAAGTTATAAATAACGTACACACAATGAAAAACAAAAATCAGATTAATGAAACTACAACCACTTTGTAACTGCAAGTTTAAATTACTGTTGATATGACATATTATGTTATAAAGTCCCACAATTCTTGGATAAATTCCATCTGTGTGGGAGTCACTAGGTTAAAATGAATGCTGAAGGGTAAACAGCCTCTCTGTCTGTGACGTTGTAACAGATGTGGCAGACTTTCTAATGAAAGCACCATACGAAGATGAAACAGTCAGCTAAACAAACAGAGATCTTGTGATAGAGAAGAAGAAGGAAGCATACACACCATTTCAAAGGCTGTTCATAGTGTAGAAATGGAATAAATGAGAAATACTTCATACATCTATCATCTTGCTGTCCACCTATATGTAATTTGTAGAACACTTTTTTAGGGAAGTTAAACTTTAAAACTCTGAATGAATTTCAGAAATCATTGGCAGCAATTTAACATCACTTTTATGGTTCACCAGTCTTTAAAGCCTTTATGGTAAAAAGACAAAAAAGTGCTATATTTTCTACGAAGGTAGAAGTAGAAACAAAGGGATTGAAGAAAGCAGACTGGGAAATGGATCAGAGAAAAAATCAAAGCCTTTAAACCTCTTTTAAAGAAGGAACAATCGTTCATCTAAAACCAAGATGTTATCATATACTCACAGCAAGAAAATACGCAAAAGACCAAAATGAAATCACAAACTCACTCCACAAAATTTCAAACAAACAGGAAATGCATGATGCCAACCTTTATGGTGACATCTTTTGCAACTTTTGGCCATCAAACTGTGCTAGTTGGGCCTGCTGGATTAGTGACCAATACACAAATCTCCTCAAAATGGCAGTGCCTACAAGAAAACAAAACACCACGCCAATACAAGAAATATTTTGAGACCTTTAAAATTAATTCTAATCAGTTAAAATTGAAATAATCATGTTTAAAAATTATAACTAGACAGAAAGAATGATAAACATGCATAAAACTAAGTTTAACAAAATTTAAACATTAAACAAAAAAAAATAACCTCATTTACAAGTATAACACTGTTTAAGTCTACCTTTCCATGGTGGGGTGCTCTTGGGTAGCTTAAATCCAGCGGTGTATTCTCTGAATACCACCTTCTTGTAACTTGAATCAGTACTAAAAATATCAAAGAAATAGAATGCATGAACAATAATTAATTTCATTCCCACAATAATTCATTCCCATAAGGTACAGTAGATTCAGAAAGCATCCAGACCCCTTCACTTTCTCTGCATACTTTATTGTGTTGTAGGTTAAACTTTAAATAAATATATTTGCCATTTTTGCCCTCCAATCTACACTCAATGACCCACAATGACAAAGTGAAAGCAATTTTTCAGAAAGCTTTGCAGATTTATTATAAATCAAACTCTGAAATCTCTTGTTCTTGTAAGTATTCAGAACCTTAACTCAGTACTGTGTAGAAGCTCCTTTAGTGGCAATTACAGTATTGAGTCATCTATAAGCTTTCCACACCTGAATTTGGGCAGTTTATCCTATCCTTCCTGGCAGATCCTCTCCAGCTGCTTTAGACTGTGTCAGCTTCTGTAAACTGCTATCTTCAGGTTTCTACACAGATGTACTGTGGGGTTTAAGTGTGGGCATTGGCTGGGCCTTTCGGGAACAATCAGAGACTTGTACTGAAGCTACTCCAACTTCGTTTTGGCTCTATTCTTCATTGTCAGACTGAAAAGGTGAACCATCACTCTGAAGCAGGTTCTCTCCAAGGATGTCTCTGTATTTGGATGCATTAATTTTTCCCTCACCAGTCTCCTGGTCCTTGTCACTAAAAGGACCTCCATAGCATGATGCTGCCACCACCATACTTCACTGTAGGGATGGTATTACTGCTTGGATTCTGCCCAAAGATTAGAATGTTTTTCCTCATGCTCTCAGAGTTCATCAAATACCATTTGGCATTCTCCAAGTGGGCTATCATATGCACTTTACTCAAGAGTAGCTTCCATCTAGCTATTCTACCTGACTGAACTGATTGATGGTGGGCACTGAAGACGGACATCCTTCCAACAAGATTTCCTCCTGTCACATATGGCTGGGGGGGAACCCGGCCAAGATGCCCAGGAGAACTGGAGGAGGGCCTTTGCCTTCCTCAGATCATGTGGGGGCGACCGCCCTGGTGCCTAGGGGGACCACAGATGCAGAGCTTTAAAGCTCAATCCTGTAGGGGCCACCAGGGGGCGCCTCAATGTCTGTGGAGCCCTGGAGGGGAAGAGGGGATGCAGCAAGCAAGAAGGCGGCCTGAAGGAAGAAGGCATTAGTTTGGTGGACTTTGGGGTTGTATGGCACTTGTACATAATAGATGATGTTAATAAAACGTGTGTTAGGTGACATGAACGTGTCCGCCTGTATGTGTCCGGGCCGGCTACCACACTACATAAGCAGAGAACTTCTAAAGCTCTGTCAGATGACCGTTGGGTTCTTGGTCAGCTCTCTGAAAGGTTTTATATCTTGCCCTGACCTTTGCCTCACTTCAATTTGACCAAAGAGGTCTTGGACATGACATGCAGTTTGAATTGTGGGTCCTTACATACACACATATACAGGTGTGTGCCTTACTAAATGCTGTCCAATCAATTCAGTTTGCCACAGGTGGATTGCAATGTGTAGTTGTAGACACATCTCAAAGAGAATTAAAGCAAACAGGATGCACTGGACCACAATTTGGAGTGCCACAGCAAAATGTCTGAATGCTTATAGCAATGAGAGATTTCAGCTCTTGATTTTTAATATATTTGCAAACTTTTCTGAAAACATGTTTTCTCTTTGTCATTATGGGTTATTGAGTGAAGATTGATGGATAAAAATGGCAAATTACTCCATTTGAAATTAAATCTACAACACAATAAAGTGTGCAGAAAGTGAAGGGGTCTCAATACTTTCTGAATCCACAATATGTTCTGTTTTTAACGTTAATAGGTGCATAAATGCATCACACATTCAAGTCCCAAAATAATTCTATTTTTCTAAGAACCTCAAGCTGTTTGAAAGAGCTGTGGTTTTCCTGAAATCTTTCATCCAGGAAAGGCATTCTAATTTCCCAACAACACAGAGCAGGCAAATAGCCAAAGTAGTCAGTTAATGAAGTCAGTTGATGTAAGCCATGAATTGCCATAAGCAGTGGGTTCAAGCGACACTAATCTCTTTTCCAGTAATTTCTTTTGGGCCACCTACCGTACATTAAGCCCAAGTGAACATAAATAAAACTACAAGTTGGGCAATGTGGTAATCCTAAAGAAGCAATTAAAGTTGCATTAAGATCATTAGTGTTTATATAAAGTAGGGCCATCATTGCATTGTGATAAGTCTGTGAGAACTTGTTTTTCCTGTATGTATCATTTCCCAATATGCAGGTGTATAATTTAGACATGTTGTCATACCTTACATAAAAGTAATCTTATTTTTAGACAGCTCAACTTGCCTTCAGATACAAACAATACGAAACAATACACACAAAAACCAATACAGTGGAAAGGCAGACATTTGAACCTCCTGGCAATTTTGAGTTGCAGTCAAAACAACATGAAATTAAACAAAGCCAAGAATAAGAATGTCCTATGGATTTTAGTTCACAGAGAAAAGAAAAGGAATTAGATTTCAAAAACAGCAGCAAAATGTTTATTTTTGGAATTTTAAGTACAAATGGGAAAGACATGCAGAGTTCACCAAAAAAGAAAATATGCAAAACTACACTGTAGGTCTGAAGAAGTTGTTATTGGTTCTTTACCAGAAGTGGTGAGGAATTTAAGTGAAGAGCCAAACCAAGTCAAGAGCTGGCTCCACATTTGTCTCTAAAATTTTGTCCTGGGTCAGGAATATGGTGAGGAGTTATATTTATGACATTAATGTGGGTGTCTACATTTAGTGGCAAGTACTGTATGAGAAGTTAGCATGCATCAAGAAGTGCTGAGAGGTTTAGAACAAGAAAAGAAATTAGTGAAAGATTCCATGCTCGAGCAAACAAAAGAGACAAAGTTACATTCAGTAATAGATTTCTGGTTTTGGATATTGTTTTGCTTGTCCTTGATACTTTTACAGAAAATATTACTGGTTGGGAATAGTGTTTTGTTTGTGTGGTGTTACAGTCAGGGTTTCTTCAGCTGGATTGTGTTTATTTGCTGTTTTATTCTTGCTTTTGTTAATTTTGTGCTATTATTTTGCATGTTATTTTTGTCACATTCACTTTTCTTTTGCTGTTTGTGTTTTAGCTCTTTAAATCTGCTGCCATTGTATGTGCTTTGTGGGTGAAGCCCCAGGAGGCAGGGCCACCCTGATGTCACGGCTGCTGGGTCCTCCTTATGGCTTTATATTCTTGATCAGAAGCGAGACTCGGTAGTGGTTCATTAAGTTAGTAGCGGGGTCTTTTTTCTTTTTTGAGTACAGTAATCCCTCCTCGTTTGCGGGGGTTGCGTTCCAGACCCCCCCCGCGATAGGTGAAAATCCGCGAAGTAGAAACCATATGTTTGTATGGTTATTTTTATATATTTTAAGCCCTTATAAACTCTCCCGCACTGTTTATAAATATTCCCCGCAGAGTTATACAGCATAATCCCTTTGTATTCTCTTAGATATTAGGTAAGATTCATTGAAATTATATATATAAACACACTCTTTATATACAGTAAAACCTAAATATTATTTTAAAGATATTGAGTGTCTCCGATATCACATATGTTACAGCCATTACGATAGACAGGTCACCAGCAATAAATACGTACAATGCAAGAAAAATAGTATATAGTAAATGTGTGTACAGTGACACTAAGCGTACGTACATGTACTAAGCACTGTAAGAAGAAAATTAATTATGGTTACTCACCAACAATGACACGATGACTTGTCCGATAACAATGAGTTTAATTTTACTGCACAACAAAGGAGAGCGTTACAGCCCTTGTAAAGGAGCCACTTCAGGCGATTGTGTAGCACTGCCGTTGTTCTTCTTCTGGCAGTCTTCAATCCAAATCCCTAAAGCAGATTCCATCCAGACTACTGCCTTATTACATCCACTTACAACTCGTTTTGCACCCTGGTTAAAAGGACACTGCAGCCGTAGATCTTATATTCCTTTCCTACTTTTTAAATAAAAAGAATCGTAGCCTTCAACAAATCCAAAACGTTTACCTTTTCGGCAATCGTTAACATCTTCTTCTTGCGCTTGGGCACGACCCCTGAAGCAGTAGCAGATTGTTTTGGAGCCATAATGAAGGGCTTGACTATGCACAAAGATAAACACTAAAGAGCACAACTCTTTACACAGCGAAACACGTTGATGCTGAATGAGTGAGACGAGACTTCCTGGTTAACACTGCATTCAGCACGCAGGAGCTCAACTGCGTGCTCTGATTGGTTAGCTTCTCAGTCAGGAGAACTTAACTGCGTGCTCTGATTGGTTAGCTTCTCAGCCATCCGCCAATAGCGTCCCTTGTATGAAATCAACTGGGCAAACCAACTGAGGAAGCATATACAGGAAGTAAAAAAACACATTGTCCGCAGAACCCGCGAAGCAGCGAAAAATCCGCGTTATATATTTAGTTATGCTTTCATATTAAAATCTGCGATAGAGTGAAGCCGCGAAAGTCGAAGCGCGATATAGCGAGGGATTACTGTATTTGTTATTTTGCTGTCTTCTAAATTTATTGCCTGTTTATTGGACTTGCCTTTGGAATTCGTGCATTGAAACTTGGGTGCTAGGATTGTTTTTTTGCTCTTTTAAACATTTTTCTGGTTTCTCTTCTTGTTAACTAAACTACTCATTTATAAAATATTATGTTTCCCTTTTGATTACATTCAAGACTTTTATAGATTCTCTCATTTGAGACTTTATTGCGTTTTTTTAACTTTTAAAGCCAGTTGATCATTTATAGGTCTGACTATGCCAAGACCTGGATATAGGACTGGCTTGCTTGGGTAAAGAATTTTCATTGTCAATAATCACTACAGTTTCTCTATTAAATGTGCATCCCACAACCAACTATCCTGCCCTGCGGGTGGCAACTTTCCCTCTTACCAGTAAACAATTGAGGATCGGCTGTGCTGCAGTCCAACAGACTACCGTGGGTAATGTAACTAGTAAAATACTCATGGTGTCATATTTTCCCATTTCTCTTTTTATTTTGCCTTTGCTCTCTTCCATCTTTCATAATGTTTTGAGCACCAGGACACATCTTATTGGTTATGACACAATTCTTTTAAAAGTCATAGACACAAATGCTAAAGAGATGTTACCTAGAACTTAGTCCCTGGACTAATTATGGGGTATCCATCTTCTTATTTTCCATCTCTGCTTTTTCCCTACTGTTTCCTCTTAATGGTTCTTGGAGTCCAATCCTCTCCTTTTACATGAGTGATGAATATCTGATGTGACAGATAGGGGGCACTACTGAGCCCCAAACCACGGAAACAACTAACACACAAGACAGTCACTGGTTCAAAAACAGAGGCGTTTGTTACCTCACAACAAGTTTCTTCTTGGTCACACAAGCACAAATACACAGTATAGTCTTATTCTTTCTCCTTCCATCTTCTCTCCGTCCGTCCACCTCCCTCCAGCGAGTGTTGCTTTACTTCCTCCTAGCTCTGACTCACTGGAGGAGGCTGGAAGGCTTCTTTTTATGTCGGATCCAAAACTACTTAAGCTACCAGGGCATAAAGATAAGGAAGCACTTGGAAGTTCCGAAAAGTAGTGACCTACAATCCCTGCAGCACCCTCTAGTGACTCACACGGGGGCCCAGCAGGGCTGACTCTCGACACTACAATTGCCATCATGCCCCACTGGGTTCCCTATAGCTACCATGGTCCTAGGTTGCTGCATTCTAGCAGATGGGGGATGAAAATATCCAATTTTAGGAGCTTCCCCCACTGTGCCCATATGTTGTATTCCCATCTGGGTAAGGGTCTCATACTCGCCCTGGCCAGGATGCCAGCTAATTTGCACTTACATTGATAATACAGAGAAGCGTGAAAATTCTAGTGGCAATTAAATATGGTGGGTTCAAAGGAACTGCAAAAAATCCATCCTGTAAGTTGGAAATCCCACATTTCTGCATAAATTGATTAAATGATCTCTGACACAGAGCTTTTTATTCTGACAATATTCTAATCTCATAAATCTGAAGTGTCTAAAATAAATTCCAAAATTGCTGAAAATGCTGAAGGAGTGAAGGACAGTAAAATAACTCATTTTTATCTAAAGTGTAACAATATCTTCTTGACAATTTGCTTGCTTTTCTACTGTTGTCAGAAAGTAGTGTACAAAGAAGATAAACAGGAATCCAACTTTGTGCTTTACAAGTTACATTGTTCAAATGTTTTATCTGGACTGTGCTCACCTTAAAATTAAAATGAAAGGCTTTTTTTATATGGTAATACATTTGAATGTTTAAGATTGGGGCAGCATAGTAGCACTGATGATTCACATAGGCAGCACTCCTTTGTTGTCCTTGTGGACTTTGCATGATCTTTATCTGTCTTCATGGGTTTTCCTCTGACATCCTCAGAGTTGTTCAGGTTTGGGTGAATTGGTGATTCTACTGTAAACTGACTTCAGTGTGAGTCTGATTGTGGCTATGTGTGGTTGGACCAGTGACGGACTACTACCCTATACTTCTAGGATAGATTCCAGCCTTCCCATGACTCGAATAAGATTAAGTAAATTTGAGAATGTTATAAAATATGCTATGTTTCAAACTTGGGGGCACAGTGCCCTAAGGGATTTGCTTAATTTCCTTGCCTGGAAATAGCCTATGTGGAGTTTACCTACGTCTGGACAATTTGCTCCAAGTACTTTAGTTTTCTTCCACATCCTAAAGGTGTGTTTGTTAGGTAAACTGGAATTTCTAAACTGGCCCAATATTAATGAAATTCAGTTTGTGAGTGCATGTGACCTGAAGTGGACTGTCACCATGTCCAGAGATAATTCCTGCCTGTGCTTGATGATTGTGTGAATAGGCCCCAGCTCTCTGCAAACATGTATTGGATTATGGAAAGAAATTGGTGGGATTAATCAGCTTCTGAGTGTCTGTGCCTGTCTGTGTGGATTTTGCAGGTGCTCCTCATGTCTATGTAGTCTCATTTTCTTCCACATCCCAAACACGAGTCCATTAGGTACATTGGTGACTGCATGAGTGACTGCATATATCACCTGAGAAGAAAACAAATGTCTGAACTATGGATTTTTTATTGTTTTGGTTAAAAGAAGAAGAAAGAAGAAAAGAAGAAATGCACAAAAGATAGTGACAAATAAGAACACAACTTGGGGTACTACTAAGGTCACAATGCAAGTTCCGGTGTTCATACCTTGGCATATGAACTTCAGTTTTAGATGTTCACTTTCAAACTCTTCATTAACATCACCACGCAGCCTATAATTTTTTTGTAAATGACTCAATAGGACAGTGCTGGTTGGAGGGGCTCAAAGCTGACATATCATAAGACCCAAAGAAGAACCAGTCCTGCATTCCATTTAATACATAAGACAGGTGAAGAATTGAGTGTAGGCCTTAAATAACTAGTATGGCTACTGTATATGCTATTTTAATATATTCGAAAAGGAGCTTGCTTGTTTTAATCTTTATATTCTTTAAAATTACAGTTTCTATGAGCTTTAACAGCTTTAAGGGCATTGAAGCAAACATTTCTTTTTGGTATCTTGCCATACACTATTACATTTCTTCAAATGGTGCATTCCACTGAAGCTTGGCCATTGGCAGGCTTAACATTTTATCAGTTGCTTAGTCTGCAGAATGCCATGGCTGCAAATGATTCCAGGAAAACATAAAAATATTTAAACAATGCACCAGGAGGGCCTGGAGGAGACTTAACTAAACCGTTGAAATTATCTACATTTTGTTTTAAACACAACATATTTTCTAAGTTACTGAATTAAGCTGCGATGGTGTGGTGACACTTCTGCTTCACAGCTTTATGGCTTGAATCTCAGCCAGGTCGGTCAATGCCTGTAAGCACGTTTACACATTCTCCTCATGGACTTTCCTGGCATCTGGAGAAGATGTGAAGGTAGGCTAATTGGCAACTTTAAATTGTCCCTTTTATATACTGTGAGTGGGTGGGTTTTTTTCATGGACTGCCATTCTGTGTAGAGTTTGATCCTGCTTTTTACCTAATGCCAGTGAGACAGTCGCCAGCCACCGACTAAAACAGATCATGTCTTCTAGCGAAAGACTGGATTAATAAATCTAAACATTTATGTGCCAACATACATTTCACTATTGGTGTTCACTTTCTTCAGCATATTTATTTAATGGCCACCAGTTACATTAAACAGACTATTATTCTTTTGTCAGTTCCCACATTTACAGTAACACTGACTACTGAAGGGGTTATAACAACTTAGCATGAAGCCCCAAAGCTGGACATGATGCAGGAGGGGTCTATTATCCGTCAGGACAACTCTCCTTTCATAGATCAGCACAGAACTCTGCATTGTACAAGCAGTGACATTTAGTCCTGTTTCATATTTTAAGATCTTTACTGCTAGACCAGAAGCAAAGAGGGTATTTCAGGATCAAATATTTTATTCCAAAAATATACATAGAACAGGAGTCTTCAAATTCAGTCCTGGATGCAGGTTTTGGTCTTCTGTAACTTCACGATTATCATTACTTTTAATTGATCTCAATATTTAATTTGCTTTTCTTTTTTCATATTCAAAAAAGTGCAGTAGTGGGAAATTTAAATGTATAAGAAATTAAGATTTTTTTTTTGCCTTAACTTTAAATGCTTACTGTTGAGTTTTCCACAATGCTATGTGCACTTTACAACTTTACTGAAGAGACACAGATTGTGTGCCATTTGTTCTTTCATATACCTAGCATCGTTGCACAGTAGCCTCCATCACACACATGAACAGTGTTATATGAAAGGTATCTGCCACTTAGCTCTTTTGTGTTATTTTTTTTTTTAATTCAATTTTTATATGGTGAGTTTGCTCTTTTAATTGTATCTGACAATTAATGATCAGTGGAGTGGACATGGATGTAAATGACATTAAACACTAAAGGGCAGCAAGCAGCTACTTCAGTGTTATTCACTTGTGTACTTCTTATTAGCTATTACTTATTATTATGGTCTATCAGTCCATAGTAGCTAGTGTGGTGGTCTATGCTGCAGTTTCCTGAGGAAGCTCAAAAGAAGCACAAATGTCTGAACAAACTTATCAAAAAAGTCTGAACCATCACAGGGCACACCCTGGACACACTGGAAGTTGTTGTGGAAAAGAGGATGATGGCAAAATTGGATGCCATCATGAAAAATCCGTTCCATCTCCTCCAGGAGACACTCTCTTGGAGCACATTAAGCCACAGGCTCTTTCTACCATGGTTGTGCTAAGAAGCGCTTCTGGGGGCTTCTATCAGGCAATCCAATGCTTGCTCCCGATGTACTCGTTAAGTTAATTTTGAAATATCTTCACAATATACATTTACTTTTTAATTTAATTAATTCATTTATTATTGAGTTTGATTGATTGATGGGCTCTATTATCTGTCCTATGAGTCTGTATCTTTGTTTTTCATGTTTCTGCTGTTGTATGCATCTGAATTTTCCTATGGGATTAATAACGTTTATCTAATATAATCTAAATCAATCCTCAAATAACCTGAAAATTTAATTTAGAATAAAATATGACAGCAAGATTAACACAATGAACGCATCCCTATTCATCACAAATAAGTGCCTGCTGCATCCAGTAATGATTTAGCATAACCATTTTTATAACTTCTGAAATGACACTAGAAAGCCAAATATCAGCTTACTTAGTACAGGAGACCAATCAAAAAAGAGAATTGGTTGGGACAAAAACCTGCAGACACAGTGGGAGCCTCAGCACTGAACTTCAAAAGCCCTGAAGCAGAAGATGGGTGGTCCAGTGGTTAGCGTTTCTGCATTACACACTCATCGCCCTGAATTGGAATGCTGTGCCTGGTTATTGTCTTCGTGGAATCTTCTGTATGAGTTATTCCTCACATTCTCCAGTTTATATCCCATGACACATGTTGGATTATGTGGTGATTCCAAATGGTGAATGTGCATGAGCAGGCTATGTGATGCACTAGCACTTCATCCAGGGATGGTCTCTGCCTTGCTCCTGATACTCCTAGGATGGCTTCAGGCTCCCCAAAACCCTGAACTGGATCAAGTGGATTTGATTCTTCTTCTTTCTGCTGCTCCCATTAGGGGTTGCCACAGTGGATCATCTTCTTCCATATCTTTCTGTCCTCTGTTTCTTGTTCTGTTACACCCATCACCTGCATGTCCTCTCTCACCACATCCATAAACCTTCTCTTAGGCCTTCCTCTTTTCCTCTTCCCTGGCAGCTCTATCCTTAGCATCCTTCTCCCAATATACCCAGCATCTCTCCTCTGCACATGTCCAAACCAACGCAATCTTGCCTCTCTGACTTTGTCTCCCAACCATCCAACTTGAGCCAACCCTCTAATGTACTCATTTCTAATCCTATCCATCCTTGTCACACCCAATGCAAATCTTAGCATCTTTAACTCTGCCACCTCCAGCTCTGTCTCCTGCTTTCTGGTCAGTGTCACCATCTCGAACCCATATAACATAGCTGGTCTCATTACCATCCTGTAGACCTTCCCTTTCACTCTTACTGATACTCGTCTGTCACAAATCACTCCTGAAAATCTTCTTCATTCATTCCACCCTGCCTGCACTCTCTTTTTCACCTCTCTTCCACAATCCCCATTACTCTGTACTGTTGATCCCAAGTATTTAAACTTATCCACCTTTGCCAACTCTACTCCTTGCATCCTCACCATTCCACTGATCTCCCTCTCATTAATTTTACTTCTGATGTAAAAAGTAAGGTCTACATGTACTATATAGTGAAATGGGAAGTGCTGATTGCATTCTGATAAAGTGCTGCTTTTTAACTCAACAACACTGGATAACCATGTCACCACATGAGCAGCTGTGAGAGAGATAACCTAGGAACGTCTGAACAGATTAGATGTCACAACAAAGGCAGACCAATGTGACAATGAGCGCAAAGCAGCATTAAACCACTGAGTATATCGAGACACCATGCCAATGTAATGATCAGCATGTTTGTCTCTCCTGCTTGCATGTCCACCCTTCACACATCTGCATTTTTCAATGGGTACACTGGTTGTCCTCTCAAATCACAAAGATGCATATGGTAGTTTAATTGGTGACTCTAAGCTGGCCCAATAAGAATGACCTGGCTGTTATAATCCACCGACAGGTGTTCTGCTAGTAGTCGAGACCAACTGGAACCAAAGGTGACCAAAAACAGATTCTTTATGCTGGTGTTTATTATAATAAGGAAGATGTTTATTTACAACAATCCTTAAAATACAGTTCTACTGTTAATATGTACAGTGGTGAAGGTTGCAAAACAATAATAATATCAAAAAGCAAGTCCACAAAAACTGTTTACATAAAAAAGAGGGGGAAAATCCCTAAAAAAATAAAATGATCTCTTACCCAAATTTAAAAAATGCTCAGTCCAAGGGTAGGAAACAGCCAAAAAATAATAATCACAAAAAAGATGGCTCTGTTACAGCTACAAACAAACAAAGCTCCCCTGACAACTCAAAAATCAAGAACTTGCACCAACTAGATACGAGGTTTAAAAAGCTCCTATGATTCAGTTGGACTCTGAGCCACCCAAATACTCTTCAGCTGCCATGTACTCAGTTCTTTCCTGTTTTCTCTGCTACTACCCATAAAGGCACGTCAAATGACCACTACCACCTGGCATCCCAAGCCTCATAAAATTTCTGCCATTTCCCCCACAACCTACTCCAAAATGGGCAAATCTACTTACATCTTAGAGAGAAGATGGACTGACGTAGCTCTATACACAAACTCTATCCAAGTCACTAAATAACTTAAATCAGAAATAAAACCAAAGCCCCTTTCCGTGATTACCCATCTGCTTTTAAAGGTGAAAATGAAAACAAACCTAAACCACAGTGGCCCCCCTCACAACACCTTTTGGCTGACGCTGTCACAATGCGCATGCACCGGGCTAAAGCACCATGTTTAAATACCTCTCCAGTCTTGGCACACATATTTGTTTGGATGGTGCCAGCTCTCTGCCAATGGAAAAACAGTGAGACGTTTGTATAGACATTCCAAGGTAAGAGCTTTTCCTCTTAATTAATTTGCTGTACACTAGACTATACATTTAAACTTTTTTCTCTAGGCTAACAGCATGCTTATAATGTTACACATGCTAGCATGTAAATAGAAGAAAAACAAAACAAAAGAAAAAAAAAAGAAAAAAAGAATCCTTCAGCCACTGGTGCTACGCGAATCATTCAGTGAACATAGCTCAATGGCATCCAGTATAGGGTTGGATTCTACTCAGTTTTGTGCCTACTACTGCCACTGTGGGCTTCAATTCCCATGACTTTGCATTTGGATTAAGTTGTTTTAAAGCATGAAAATCGATTGATTCTCTGTATTTGCTGTGTGCTTAGGGTCATTGTCTTGTTGGAAGGTGAACTTCAGACCCAGTTTGAGGTCCAGAACATTCTGGAGTAGGTTTTCATTAAGGATATCACTGTAATTTGCTCTGTTCAGCTTTCATTCAAACCCACCTGTTCTCTCAGTCCTTGCCACTGAAAAACAACCCCATAGTATGATGTTACCACTACCATCCTTTGCTGTTCACTGGTATTATATGGGTTATAAGCAGTGCCTGATTTCATCCAGACCAAAAGTAATGTAATTAATTGTATCGTAATTTCTGTAAGTTGCCTTGGATAAAGATGTCAGTCAAATAATTATAATAAAATGTAAAATATAAATATAAATGTAAATGTAAATGCACATGACACTAATCTTGGTTTCATTAAACCAGAGAATCTTGTTTCTCATAGTCCTAAAATATTTTAGGTGCCTTTTTGCAGATTCCAAGGGTACTTCCAATGGTGGGAAGCTTCTGTCCAACCACACAGCCATAAAGCATAGATCAGAGAAGTGTTGTAGTGGAGGTTGTCCTTCTGGAAGTTTCTCCCATCTACACACATAGGAGTTCACCCAGAGTGACCATCAGGTTCTTGGTTACATCCCTTAAATTTGGCCCTTCACCCATGACTGTTGAGTTTGGCTGGGTAGTCAACTGAAAAGGTCTATTACAGTATACAGTGAATTCAGTGCATACTCAGATCTCTTCACTTTTTTCACATTTCCTATGTTGCAGCCTTGTGCGAAAATAATTTAAATTCATTTCCTTACCTTGAGCAAGACTCAGTACCGCAGAATGGTAAAGCTAAAACAGGATTTTAGACATTTTTACAGATTTATTAAAAATAAAAAACAAAAACATCACAGTGACACAAGTATTCAGACCCTTTACAATGCCACTTATTAGGTTTAGGTGTATCTCATTCTATTGATCATCATTGAAATGTTTCTACTCCTTGTTTGTAGTTTGCCTGTGGTCAATTCAATTGATTGGAAATGATCAGTAAAAACATTCAACAGTCTTTAGAAAGTCCCACAGATGACAATGTCTATCAGATGAAAAACCAAGCCATGTGGTCAGCAGAATTGTCTGCAGAGCTTGGAGACAGAATTGTGTTCAGATCTGGGGGAAGCGTCAAAAAAATTCCCTCAGCATTTGAAGGTTCCCAATTACATGGCTGCCTTCTTAATTCGTAAAAACTGTATATTGTGTAAGAGCCAGTCTTAGAAAGTTAATGTTTGATGTTAAATTTATATAATTGTTTGCTTAATTTCTATAGAATATCAGTTTCTTTCAGCTGCCTAGAATATGGTATATCCTTTCACCCCCTGTAAGTCAACATGAGATTGAACTTTCTTAGCTGTATCTGTAAAATAGAGTGTTAATCAAGCTAGTTATGGAACAGTCTGGCTGCTAGCATTAACTGTTAGATATGTTTGCAAATAGGAGATGGCATACAGTTTTCTGACAGTGTTTAACGTGTTTATGTGCTAGCATGCCTACAGTTTGACTGTTGTCACAGACGTGCGAGTAGGAGACAGCTAATGGGCCTGAGTAAATGTAATACTGCACCAGACCAGGGGGTGGCAGAGTGTGCTAACTGTCTATCTCAGTTCCTTGCAGACCATTAACAGGAAATTTCACCAGGTCCCGGCACCTCTGATGATGTCACTTCCAGCTCCGGCATAGATGACATCATTTCCACCATCAGCTCTTAAAACCGCCATCTTACTTCCAAGTATTCAGTTCTGTTTTGTACTCAATCTTGTGAACATCTCTGTTCAATAATTTCAAACTATTGCTGCTGGAATATAACATACGGGTGGCTGTCCCAAACCTTTATAATGTCTGGAGAGTCTTTCTTCTAACACTGTATAACCAAACTTAGAGACATATAAGCCTTAAACAGAACTTTTCTTAAATAAGAGCTTTTCTTTAATATAATTTTTTTCTCTATTTTGCTGTGAACTGTTTTTGCTTTGAAATTAAATGAAATCGTTTAGAGCAAAGATATTTGGATATTTGGTCTGTGGAATTATATGAACATATGTCACACTATTGCATGAATTGTGCTATAAAGCTGCAGAACATTGGTAATTTTGGATAAATGCAGATACATGTTGTATAATGTTCTATTGAATGTACTGTATACTGCTTTATTCTTTGTCTGATGTAAGATCTCATTGTACTAGGGACACTTGACAGTAAACTTCAATTTGAACTCTAGACAGAAATGACACTTAACTCAGTTTCCTCCCCCTTCAGGTAAAGGCCTGGAACCTCTTTAATATTCAGATTACATCCCAATAATTTTGCCTGCTACCTGCTGCATTTACAAACTCTGGATTTTGAGAAATACTCAACCACATCATGAGACCTGAAATTAAGCATGTTGTTGTTTATTACACACTAGCAAAATACCCGCGCTTCGCAGCGGTGAAGTACTGCCTTAAAATTTTTATTAAGAAGAAAATTAAACCTTTTTAAACTGAGGGAAAATATACCAATAATTATTTGTTAAGGATCTCTTTGTATGCCACGTTGTCAGTTCGGCCCTCCAGTTGTAATATGACCAAGCTGTAGCTGTGCGCTGAGCTTACTCTTGAGCATGCAATGTACAGTTGGCCATGTGAATAGTAATCTTGTCTCAAATCTCACAGCTTGGATTGCTGCTGTCATAATCGGTTTGAGTTTCATGGTTTGTTTCAGTTACGACAGTATTTGTAGGACTTATGTTGAAGAGACATTCGGCATCTGTCAAGCGTTGTAAGTATACAACCAGTTTCATTGATAACTTCACATCCAGCTTTTGAGAGTTTAAACATTTCTAAACATCAAAGTGTCCACTACTGAAATCGTCACCTGTGAAGCTAAGATGTTTAAGAGGCATTGGCGGTTGTCCAAAGGTGTAAAATATTTGGCCATTTCGGTACACTTAAGCATTTCACTCTTCTAGTGCTCCTGTGTAGTATAATTATCTCCTGTACCGTCATCAGTCCACACCTTGAACCTGTCCCAGTCATTCAATACATAAGACACAATGTTCCTCCGGATATCAATAGTGAGCCTGATATGGTCGTGCAATATGTAACAAAGAGAATGGAAAAGGCAGGTGCCATCTCCGGGCATGGAAACCACTTGGTAAGTGACAGTTCTTTGATCGATGGTGATCACCTCGATAGACATGTTAATGGAGATACGGTTGGAATGATAAAGGAAATGGGTACCTGAACAATGTAAAGTAAGTCTAAAATACCTATACAATAACTATAATCGTAATAAATGAACAATAAAACAGCGGAGAAGCCGTGGATTAAATAAAAAGGCTGTAGTTATCAGCAGGGAGACGTGAATACCGTGGCGAAGCAAGGAAGGGAATGTAGAGACTGGAGCGACAGACGGCCTTACATAGGCAGGCAGCCAACAACGTGGGAGGCGTTGTGATGGGGGACCCAACGCCGCCTCACACGGTGACCGAGCTGCAGACTATGGACGTATATATGTACGTAAGTAGGATTCAGTTAGCGTTGGGAACCCGCGTACCAAATTTCTTGAAGATGGGCCCATAATTAACAAAGACCGTTGAAAAGTTCAATATGGCAGCCGATAGTGGCATCATATCACCGAAATAAGTACCAAATTTCAGCCTTCTACCTATGAATAAGAAAGTTCAACATGGCAGACGTTGTTGACCATTATGACCGTTACGCGTAGAATTTTGAAATGAAACCTGCTTAACTTTTGTAAGTAAGCTGTAAGGAATGAACCTGCCAAATTTCAGCCTCCAACCTACACGGGAAGTTGGAGAATTAGTGATGTTTGGAAAATTCAATATGGCGGCCGACAGTGGCGTCATACCACCAAAATAAGTACATACATCGGTTTTGGTTAGCGTAGGGAAGCCACCTACCAAATTTCATGAAGATGGGGTCAGCCATCTACCTACACGGGAAGTTGGAAAATTAGTGACGTTGGAAAGTTCAATATGGCGGCCGACAGTGGCGTCATACCATCGAAATCAGTACATACATCGGTTAGCGCAGGGAATCCGCCTACCAAATTTCGTGAAGATGGGGCCATAAATAAGAAAGTTCCACATGGCGGACATTGTGAAAATTAGTGACGTTGGAAAGTTCAATATGGCGGCCGACAGTGGCGTCATACCATCGAAATAAGTGCATACATTGGTTTCGGTTTGCGCAGGGAATCCGCCTACTAAATTTCGTGAAGATGGGGCCATAAATAAGAAAATTCAACATGGCGGACGTTGTCGACCGTTATCGACCGTTATGACTGTTACGTGTAGAATTTCGAAATGAAACCTGCTTAACGTTTGTAAGTAAGCTGTAAGGAATGAGCCTGCCAAATTTCAGCCTTCTACCTACACGGGAAGTTGGAGAATTAGTGACGTTGGAAAGTTCAATATGGCGGCTGACAGTGGTGTCATACCACCGAAATAAGTATGTACATTGGTTTCGGTTAGCGCAGGGAAGCTGCCTACCAAATTTCGTGAAGATGGGGCCATGAATAAGAAAGTTCAACATGGCGGACATTGTTGACCGTTATGACCGTTACACGTAGAATTTCGAAATGAAAGCTGTTTAACTTTTGTAAGTAAGCTGTAAGGAATGAGCCTGCCAAATTTCAGCCTTCTACCTACACGGGAAGTTGGAGAATTAGTGATGTTTGGAAAATTCAATATGGCGGCCGACAGTGGCGTCATACCACCAAAATAAGTACGTACATCGATTTTGGTTAGCGCAGGGAAGCCACCTATCAAATCTCGTGAAGTTGGGGTCAGCCTTCTACCTACACGGGAAGTTGGAAAATTAGTGACGTTGGAAAGTTCAATATGGCGGCCGACAATGGCGTCATACCATCGAAATAAGTACATACATCGGTTTTGGTTAGCGCAGGGAAGCCGCCTACCAAATTTCGTGAAGATGGTGCCATAAATAAGAAAGTTCAACATGGCGGACGTTGTCGACTGTTATCGACCGTTATGACCGTTACGTGTAGAATTTCGAAATGAAACCTGCTTAACTTTTGTAAGTGAGCTGTAAGGAATAAGCCTGCCAAATTTCAGCCTTTTACCTACACGGGAAGTTGGAGAATTAGTGATGAGTGAGTGAGTGAGTGAGTGAGTGAGTGAGTGAGGGCTTTGCCTTTTATTAGTATAGATTGCTGTTTGAATTGGTAAACTGTGACCCCCTCCTTGTCCTAGGCAATCTTCATCCAATACCTGATTCGTTAAAACTCACAGCTATACTGACTTCTCTTGGTGACCACATTTTAGAATGCTAAGAGAGTTAAAATAAGAAGTGCATGGTTTTAAGATGTGAATAAAGTAAATAAGGCTCAGGATGTGAACCAAGAATTGTAGTTGGGAAGTAGTGCAGGCAAATCATATCCAAATATGAAACATGTAACCAGAGCCAAATTGATAAGATGTTAATTGTAACATAAGAACAGAAAGATATTTCAAAACCAGAATACACTAACAAGAATAAACACTAAAGTTTTTTATAAAAAGAATCTGCAATCTCAGACAACCAGGATGTGTACTAAACTGGCCTTTATGCTGTTGCATTAATGACATTATGTGTTGCACACTCCTGCTCATCTTGCATTGCAGCCGTTGACAAAAAAGGTCTCACAATGGCGGTGCCCATGATAAAATAACACAGCACTGTGGGAAAGTGTATTTCATTTTCAATATCATTAAAAACAAAATCATTTAAAAATATGTTTGGGACATACAAAACATGATGAACTGCCAAAGTTTTAAAGGCAAAAATGAGAATCAACCAAAAACATTATATGGTGCTAGAATGCCAGCATTTTTGTCCAGACAGATAGAGGTGTCTCCCTGGACTGCCTAGAGCATATCCAAGGCTATAATCACAGTCTTTGTAGCAAGAAGCTCAACCCCTAATCCTAAACCTAACCCTAACAGCAACAATTAGACAAAATTGCAGCATTCATTATGTCAGTGACTATTTACTGAAAAGGTACAAACAAACAAACAAAATGAAAGTAATGACAAAATACTACAATTACCTACAGATGGAAACTGGTCAGGGATGCCATTACACTTGATGCCCAGGAATGAGCCATGGGAGCCCCCCTTTTATGGGAGTTGCTAGCCATAGAAACAACTAGTGAGACTCCTCATGGTCACCATCAGCTTACCACTGATTGAGAAGAGGCTACATAAAGTGTTTTTGTTGAAAAACACAGAATATAAATCATGAACATGAACAAGCTGCATGAGATGAAGCTATACAAGTACTGAATGTTGGTAATATGGGGATGAGCTTGGGTTGTCTCTGATGCAGTCTGCTTGGCTCAGTCACGTACATTTGTTAGTGATATTGTGAAGGACAGCTGTAATTGGGTAGATGTCATTGCTAATAATGGTACATCCTCAGGAGCAATAGGGAACAACCTGCATCGTACTACAAAAACAAAGAACCAGAACTAATAGTGGAACACATCAGGAGACGTGGTAGTTGTGAAGAATGCTTGTCCTCAGGACTAAACGTGTCCCAGAGGCAGCTATCACTCATTACTCACCAGTGGTTCCTAACCTTTTTCATGCTTCACACCACTTGCATGTTTAATTTGTCATTGGACCCTCTAAAAAAGTAACATCACATTTGAAGATTAAGAACTCAAATTTCAAATTTTCAAACCACAAATTGAACCACATAGAGTACTGCGGGTGAACAAATTCAACTCAAACAAATAAGCTTTAAACTCTGTGCATAGAATGTAGATATAAATTGAGCAATTCAGCTTAATAAATCTCAATAATCTTGCAAATATGTTCACTGTGAAGCTTTGACACTCGATTGACAATCCAGGGGTAGGGTATCCCACGAAGCATCGAGCACCACAAGGAAATGATACACTATGAATAATCGAGAGGTTTGAGGGATTATAGACGACAATAAAGCCACATGTGCAATGAAAGCAATGAAACACAGCCAATGAGCTTTGCCCCCTAATAACGCTTGCACTACAGTTCAAAAACAGATGTGTTACACAGTTAAAATTACTGCTCTACTGCCAGGACCGCCAGCAGAAGAGATAGACTGAGTGTAAGCAGCAGGTGTTGCATCCAATTTAGTCCCCTTTGTCCCTACCCAGGAAAAAATGTCAATCAAACCTCGAAATCAGTGATGTTTCATGATCAGGGCTTGCACAGAAATCAATACTATACCTCGCCCTTCTCTATTGATCTTCGCATAGTGTAAAATCTCCATTCAATTAAAAAATGTTACTCACGTTTATAAAAACTACGCCAACAAGATGGAACCTGCAAGAATGTACATTTCTGAAGATCATTCTCAGGTGACAATTGCATATGCAATGTTTGAATCTTTTCATGTTATAGAAAAGGAGCCCTAATTAATAAATGACTTACAAACAATGGCACACTGCAAGACACTGATTGCACTACAATAATGTGACAATACATCTCCCTCAGTTTTGGTGAATTGCAACACAGCCCACCTCTTTGCTGCAACCCTTGAAATGCTATCTCACATCCCACTAGGAGTGTGGGCACCCCAGATTGTAAACACCAGCATTACACAATACAAGATGTGGACACTCTAGAAACCAAAGAGACCAAAGGACCTGCCATATGGAAACAACTCCTGTTAAATGAAAAGGAGTGAGGTTTCACTACTGATAGAGAAAGAACGGCGGATGCAGTGGCTGCCCAGTTATTTGATGTGGTTTACAGCATTGTCATTGCTCCTTGCTGCACTTGGTGACAGGCAGACAGAAATAGAGGGGATTTTTTCTTTGGGTGCTTTTCCCCTGTTTTGCAAATATGGTTGAATTTTATGTGGAGGTAGCAAGTAGAGTTGATCAGAGGACTACCTACAATATTGTTTATCTTGATTTTCAAAAATCAGATAATAAGGTACCACATGAAAGGCAATAATTCAAGTTTAAAAAAAGAAGCTGTGCAAACGAGTGCAAACTTAGGTACAGATAAAAGAAGCAACAAGTGAGAAGAACACTTTTAGAAATACAGCGCCTATAAAAAGTATTCACCACCTTGGAAGTTTTCACATTTTATTATTATACAATGTTAAACCTCAGTTTGTGGTGGGTTGGCATCCTGCCCAGGGTTTGTTTCCTACCTTGTGCCCTGTATATAGTGGGTTGAATAATGAATGGATGGATGGATGGACGGATGAACCTCAGTGGATTTGATGATGATCAACAGAAAAAGACTCTTTAATGTCAAAGTGAAAACAAATCTCTGCAAAGTGATCTAAGTTAATTACAAATATAAAACACTAACGTATTGATTCATTATCAGTATTCAGTAGATGCATCTTTGGCAGCCATGACAACCTTTAGTCCATGTGCACAGGTCTTTGTCAGCTTTGCATATCTGAACACTGCAGTTTTTCCTTATTCTTCTTTGCAAAACTGCTCAAGCTTTGCCAGGCTGCATGGAGATTTGAAGCAGATAGCCTTTATCAAGTCCAGCAACAAATTCTCTAAACATGCTATTCAGGCTGATAGCCAAAACGCTCACTTTTGGTCTCATCAGATTATAGAAATTTCTCCTAGCTGACTTTATGAATCTTCTGTGTGCCTTCTAGTAAACCCCTATCAAAAATGTCATATGTGTTTTGTTTTTTTTTACAGTAGCCTTTTCATCGCCACTGTCCCATCAAGCAACAAAGGGCAGAGCACAACATTTGTCTGCACAGTCTCTCCATCCTAAGCCTCTATAGCTTGTAACCACATAGTTCTCATAGGTCTCTTGGTGGCCTCCCTTAGTAGTCTTCTTCTTGTATGGCGACTTAGTTTTTTATGGAGGCTATTCCCTTGCACTTTTCATTTTGTAATGTTTGATTTAATTGAACTTCAAGGGGTATTCAATGAATTTCTCCATCCCCTGACTTGTACTTTTCAATCACCTTTTCATGGTGTTGCTTGGGGTGGTTTGGTGTGTTGTTGTTTGTTGTGGTTGGGTGGTGTGTTTGTGTTTGTGTTGTGTTTTGTTGTGGTGGTGTTTTTTTTTTTTTTTTTTGTTTGTTTGTTTGTTTGTTTGTTTGTTTGTTTGTGTCTTCATTTACTTCATTCTTATGACTCACCACATGTAGGACATCCCAGATAAGGTACATTTATACTGCAATCAATTGGAGAGGCAGACAGGTGATCTCTATTGAACTAATTATGTGACTTCAAAAACCAATTGGCTACTCAAGTGTTGATTTAGGTCTGTCACATTAAAGAAAGTGAATACTTATGTGATCAATTATTTTGTGTTTTATATTTGTAAATGATTTAGACTACTTTACACAGATGTTTTTATTTTGAAATTAAAGAGCCCTTTTCTGTTGATCAATGTCAGAGAAGCCCAATTAAATCCACTGTGATTCAATCTTGTAATAATAATAAAATGTGAAAGCTTCTAAGGGGATGAATACTTTCTATAGGCACTGTAGACGATATTTAAAAGTGATATCACACAGTGGATCAGGGCTGGGCCGCTTCTCTCTTTTTAAAGCATACAGTTTAAATGATCTAGACCGGAACCTGACTAAAAAGCCATTTAAATTTAAAATCTTCCTCAAAGAGATGCAAGTTAGGTTAATTGATAATTCAAAATTGAGCTAGTGTGGGGAATGTGTGAGAGTTGGCCCTCCCTATTTTCTACCTTGCACCCCGTGCTGCCAGGATAGGGTCTGATCCCCTGCAACCCTGACTTGAATTAAGTGGGTTTGAAAATATTATTTTATTAATAATTTTATTAATTCTAGTTGTAGCTAGATTCTTGAGTAATTATGTTAGCACAGAGGTTTTTCAATGAGTTTAGGCCTGGATCAGTGAAATACTGCATGCAAATAAAGTAGCACTTTAAATGTTCATCCTTTTTCTGACCCTCAACTCTGTGAAGTAGCAGTGCTTTATCTTGTCATGGTAAAGACTATTGGCTTACCTGGAGTCATTAAATGTACAGTATTTCTTATCTGAGTCATTAAACACAATTCTTATCAGTCTTTAAAGATAATTCTTATTTAAGATCTAACATGCATTGTCTTTAGAACCTGCAAGATTTGTCCCATTTTATTTGTAGAATTTTGTTCTTGTCTTCTTAGGCAGTCAGGGGTGGGGGGCTGTCAAAAAAATGGGCCAATTAAAGCCCATTTAGGCATTCCTTGTGTGATTTTGGGCCATGCAAGAAATAAATGTTGTTGTTGTTAATGGGTAAAACATTCAGTACATGGCTAATAGCAACTTCATGTTAAGTCTCTAAAGTCGGGGTCCATAGCAAAACAGTAGTTTAAGTGGCCCCATTTGTTAACAGGTCTTACATGTAATAAGATAAATTATTTAATTCATTGTCGATAGTATGTTTTATGGTAGAAACAAAAATAAGGTGCAAACAAACCCTGGATGGCATACCAATACATCTCAGGGAACCCTAAGCCACCAACAGAATCACCAAACAACATAAACTAAAGTAAATTGTAGTAGTCAATCAGAAAATTGGCATTAGCTGACGAGTAGCTCCTGTTGATGATGTGCTCATTGTGGTCACAGGATTCATATCTTCATCTTCATGACTGGACTGTGTAAATAAAGTGTAAAGGCTTTCATATCCTTACAGAAAAATGAAGCATAAGCTAAGTAGCACTAAAGCAGTGGTTCTCAACCTGTGGGGCAGGCCCCCCTGGGGGGGCGCAAAGTAACAAAAAGGGGGGCGCGAAGATGTGAAAAAAAGAAAACAAGAATCAAAAATATGAAATAAACGTCTGTTGAAACCAAAACAAATTAACTTAAACTACATTCTGATACTAGAACAATAAATATAGAGTTAGATAAATGTTGCTAAAAGTTAAGTAGGTATAATAAAATATGCATCTACATTTCAAAAAGATGTTGGGGGGGGGGCACAATTAAAACTGCTATGAAAACTCGGGTCGCAAATACTTAAAGGTTGAGAAACGCTGACCTAAAGTATAGAAGTCTAGTTGACACCTAACATACCAGAAGGGTATGATGATAGAAAACTGTTTAGAACTTGAGCATGTGCGTATATATCTTGCATTTCTCCATAAACATTAAATGTCATTTATGTTATGCCATTTTTTTTTTCCTCATCAACATATAAGTTTTATGTCAATTTTGCTTTTGTCTTTAAGAAAACAATTGATTTACATTTTTATGCATTTCCCAATTATCATGTACACAGAGAGTTGGGTGAAAGGTGGATATAAAATTGGAAAATTTATTGCTACTATGATAAAAAAAAATCCAAATAAAAATGGTCATCTGTAAAATTTTAATACAGCATGTTCCTCATGCTGCCCCTCATATTAGCAAAGAAAACATAACCCTTTGAAATGTCATGTTATGAAACCCAAACCCAGCAGAGAACAGTACAACAAATCAAATAAAAAAAAATTAGCAGATTTACCTTTGATTTCTTGGAATGTCGTAGTCCCAGTTGACTACAACGGCTGCCACATAATAATGTCTTTCCAAAGCATAGGAGTTCTGGAAAAAGAAAGAAAAAAGCAGGATACTGGAGCAGCACTTGTACGCTGCCATCCCTCAACTCGACACTGAAGGCACTGGCAGGCAGACAGATGTAGAGCTCGAGCTGACTCATCTTTATCTCCAGTGAGGTAAAGCTGACCTTCCAGAGCCACTGAGGCTTTGTCTAAATTCATAAGCCTGCAAATAGTTGCAAAGTTCAAATGTTTGCCCAGAGAAAACAGAGTTCTCCATGCTATTGTTTTTTTTTTTTTTTTTTTAACTTTTTGTCAAATAAAACCGTGTCATTCTCTCTTTAAACCTGTTTTTCCTGGGGCATTTGTGGTACTGTGCCAACTCCTCAATGTAAGGATTTGAAAGGTATGGCAGCTCGACAGAGAACACGGGTGTCGTGATTTGATAAGAGTCCAACAGTCTGGCTGCTGAATAGCTAGCAAGTAAAGCAGCTGGGAATTAGGAATGCTGGAATAGGACTGTTGTTTACAGGAGCTTTTGAGATTTGGTGTATAGAAGTTCACTGCTTTGGAGTGATTTCAGTTCTGATACCCTGAATACTCGACATTTTTGATAGGTGCATCTGACTGTTTTCTGTCCATCCATTCACTGCCTAAACATTCTTAATCCAATTACAAAAACCCTTTACATTAGCAGCCAGGATGCTCAGTTTACTGATACAAAAACAGCAGTAATAAGTAATCATTTTATAAAGTAACTGCCAGCTTCACAGTGGATCACTATCAGAATTGAAACACTTTGTTCACTTTTTGTCTTTTGTTTATGGAGCAAATGTTAAACCAAATGAGTGCTATTTTTAAAAGCTTTTTACTATAATATGTTAAGTATCCATTTACCACTCACTTCCTTCTTTTCCTGTATAGGGTTATAGAGTGTTGGATGATATTAAGCAATAAAGGCAAAAAGCCAGAAGCCAACTTCAGATACGATATTAATATATACTGATACATTTGTTTCTAGTAATAAAAAAGCATTGTTATTGCAATAAAGTCAATGCTACAAGTGTTAGGTGCACATTTCTGATATATTTCCTCTATACAGTTAAGTCCATAAATATTTGGACAGAGACAACTTCTTTCTAATTTTGGTTCTGTACGTTACCACAATGAATTTTAAATGAAACAACTCAGATGCAGTTGAAGTGCAGACTTTCAGCTTTAATTCAGTGGGTTGAACAAAACGATTGCATAAAAATGTGAGGCAACTAAAGCACTTTTTTAACACAATCCCTTCATTTCAGGGGCTCAAAAGTAATTGGACAATTGACTCAAAGGCTATTTCATGGGCAGGTGTGGGCAAGTCTGTCGTTATGTCATTATCAATTAAGCAGATAAAAGGCCTGGGGTTGATTTGAGGTGTGGTGTTTGCATGTGGAAGATTTTGCTGTGAACAGACAACATGCGGTCAAAGGAGCTCTCCATGCAGGTGAAAGAAGCCATCCTTAAGCTGTGAAAACAAAAAAAAAACCCATCCGAGAAATTGCTACAATATTATGAGTGGCAAAATCTACAGTTTGGTACATCCTGATAAAGAAAGCAAGCACTGGCGAACTCAGCAACGCAAAAAGACCTGGATGTCCACGGAAGACAACAGTGGTGGATGATTGCAGAATCATTTCCATGGTGAAGAGAAACCCCTTCACAACAGCCAACCAAGTGAACAACACTCTCCAGGGGGTAGGCGTATCGATATCCAAGTCTACCATAAAGAGAAGACTGCATGAAAGTAAATACAGAGGGTGCACTGCAAGGTGCAAGCCACTCATAAGCCTCAAGAATAGATAGGCTAGATTGGACTTTGCTAAAGAACATCTAAAAAAGCCAGCACAGTTCTGGAAAAACATTCTTTGGACAGATGAAACCAAGATCAACCTCTACCAGAATGATGGCAAGAAAAAAGTATGGAGAGGGCGTGGAACAGCTCATTATTCAAAGCATACCACATCATCTGTAAAACACGGTGGAGGCAGTGTGATGGCTTGGCGTGCATGGCTGCCAGTGGCACTGGGACACTAGTGTTTATTGATGATGCGACACAGGACAGAAGCAGCCGAATGAATTCTGAGGTGTTCAGAGACATACTGTAAGCTCAAATCCAATTAAGTGCAGTCAAATTGATTGGGCGGTGTTTCATGATACAGATGGACAATGACCCAAAACATACAGCCAAAGCAACCGAGGAGTTTATTAAAGCACAGAAGTGGAAAATTCTTGAATGGCCAAGTCAGTCACCTGATCTTAACCCAATTGAGCATGCATTTCACTTGTTGAAGACTAAACTTCGGACAGAAAGGCCCACAAACAAACAGCAACTGAAAGCCGCTGCAGTAAAGGCCTGGCAGGAAACCCAGCATCTGGTGATGTCCATGAGTTCAAGACTTCAGGCTGTCATTGCCAGCAAAGGGTTTTCAACCAAGCATTAGAAATGAACATTTTATTTCCAGTTATTTAATTTGTCCAATTACTTTTGAGGCCCTAAAATAAAGGAATTGTGTTAAAAAACAATGCTTTAGTTGCCTCACATTTTTATGCAATCTTTTTGTTCACCCCACTGAATTAAAGCTGAAAGTCTGCACTTCAACTGCATCTGAGTTGTTTCATTTAAAATTCATTGTGGTAACGTACAGAACCAAAATTAGAAAAAAGTTGTCTCTGTCCAAATATGTATGGGCCTAACTGTACATAACCTTTCATTCATCCATTATCCAACCCTATATCCTAACTACAGGGTCACGGGCATCCGCTGGAGCCAATCCCAGCCAACACAGGGCGCAAGGCAGGAGATAAACCCCGGGCAGGGTGGCAACCCACCGCAGATTCATAACCTTTTCAAAATTTAATTCAAAATAAAAAGAATGCATAAACTGGAAAAGGACTGCCGCTTTTTGCTGTAATCATTGTAAATATAAAAGTGTACCCTCCTGACATTTCAGGATAACACCAAGGTAACTCAACACACAAGGCAAGCGGAAATTAAAGAGAACAGAATGTACCAATGAAACAGAACACAAAAAAACACTGCTGCTGCTATAAACCTGCCTTCACATGGTGGAGGACTGACTGTCTGCTGGGATGTCTGACTTCTTACTCTTATCAAAAGTAAAACACCAAAGCTCTCTCCTGTGTCATCTTCTTCACCACAACTCTCCTTCCAACTGTGCATTCATCACATCCCAGCCTGACTCAATTTTAAACCCCCTCCTTTATGTTTTCTGATTTCTCTGGTGTATTCAATACCATTCCTCCATCCCTGTTAAGAGGTAAGTTCAGAGATTTGCAGATGGATGAGCTTATGGTGCCCTGGATAATGGACTGTCTGTCAGGCAGTTTGTAAGATTCAAGGTCTGTGTTTATGATACAGATGTGAGCAACACTGGAGCAGCACGAGGAACAGTCCTGTCTCCTTTTCTCATCAATCTGTATACCTCCAACTACAATTAATAACACCAGGTTAGGTCACTTGCAGAAATTCTCAGATGATTCTGCACTTAAAGAGGTGTATTGATAAAGGGGATGAGACGGAGTATAGGAGTCAGGTGGAAAAGATTGGTGCTTGGTGCAAAGAGAACTCTCTGCATCTTAACATCAGGAAAATCAAGGAACTGGTTATTGACTTTTGACACACCAAACAGCCTTTGTATCTGGTCACTATTCAAGGATTGGATGTAGATGTTGTCCACTCCAACAAGTACTAGGAGGTCCACATTAATGACAGGATGGACTGGTCTTGGAACGTAGAGTAATTGCATAAGAAAGGGCAGAGCAGGCTCTTTTTTCTTAGGAGACTGCATTCCTTTTTTGAGTGACATCCTTCAACTCTTCTATAACTCTGTGATGGCCAGTGTGATTTTCTATGCTGTGGTGTACTGGGCTGGTAATATTACTTCAAGAGAGTCCCACCAAATCAACAAGGTAAGTAAAAAGGAAAGCTCAGTTATAGGACACACTCAGGGCCCCCTGAAGGTAGTAGCAAAGGAGAGAATTAAAACAAAACTCTCTCTGACACACTACCACTGAGGACTTTCAGCCAATGAATTATTAAGCAGAAGTGTGCCAAGAAAGCTACTGGGGCCCCTTTATACCAACAGCAATACATCTGCATAATGCCTTACTGTGACGGTGACAGCCACTCTGGTGTGTGCTTAGACCATAGAGTATGTGTGCATATTTATTTATTTAAAGAGCTTCTGTAAAAAGCCAAATTCCCCTGAGAACAAAACAGTTCTATCTATCTATCTATCTATCTATCTATCTATCTATCTATCTATCTATCTATCTATCTATCTA
>JANRMT010062831.1:37576925-37596885 GCA_026402145.1 Polypterus bichir lapradei | reverse complement strand
CTGCCTTCTCAATTATATAATGCATGTTTTCTTCAGCGCTTTTTGGGCCTCTTCCTGGTTTTCTACGTACTGCGTGATTACGTGGGAGGCGTGATGATGTCAGACGAAACTCCGCCTCCACGGGTTTCAAGCTCATCTCCATTACAGTAAATGGAGGAAAACAGCTTCCAGTTATGACCATTACGCGTAGAATTTCGAAATGAAACCTGCCCAACTTTTGTAAGGAAGCTGTAAGGAATAAGCCTGCCAAATGTCAGCCTTCTACCTACACGGGAAGTTGGAGAATTAGTGATGAGTCAGTCAGTCAGTCAGTGAGGGCTTTGCCTTTTATTAGTATAGATCATTTTCGTAATATGCACTAAATGATTTAGTACAGCTAGACATCAATTTTGTACATCCAGCACGCAGGGATTGTGATGTTCCTGTTATGGTATCATTTGGTTTGTAATTTGATGATCACAGAAGATCGAAAGGAATTATACATTTAAAAAAATGAACTTCAAGGCTTTTCACTTTGTATAGCTCAGTTATATTCAAACACAAGCCAGTCTCTCATTTCTTTGTGTCTGCACAACATTATCCCACATGCTTATCAGAACAGGTACCTCTCCTCAAATGCCTAGGATTAGAAACTTTTCTGTGTTCGACACGGCAAGCTGTTTGGGGCCAGAGTGTACCACACTGTGGGAAAATAAATTGGTAGGTAACAATAATTAAATATTTTGGGTTGCAGTGCACACTGAAATATATAAGCATTTGTTTTAGAAATGTCCTAAAAAGACTGCTGAAATGGTCAAGTAAGTAAGTTGAATGTTACTGAAGAATGGTTCAAGAACCTGGCTGATGTTCCTTCATGCACCTAGCAAAACATGCGAGTTGGCACATATACAGTTTTAATCCTTCTATATAAAAGCGGTCGGGATTGTCCTTCCGTCCCGTGAGTGCTACGCAGGCGCGGAGTTTCACACACGCCCTGTCCATTTTGCAATGCACAATGGGATTTGTAGTTTCGTTTTTCCAGGTAAAAGATGATTTTCTACTCCAGACTGTGCGATATCTTCTTCTTCTTTCTTACTATATAAAAGCGGTCGGGATTGTCCTTCCGTCCCGTGAGTGGAAAGCGTAGCGGTATTCCGCTTATCACAGACTTACTACTTGCAGCTTGCAGTACGAAGCGACATGATGTGAGCAGAGTTCTGGTGCTCCCATCGTTCCCTTGCTTTTGTCCGCGATGCGCTGGAAAAATAGACAAAATGATATCTCTGGAAATAATTAATGTTGATGGAGTACAAATGTCTCACCGCGTAGTAAATATCAGGGGGGTTCAAAAGGGCGACCTCAATATAGAAAAAAAGTTTAAATTTCATCACAAAAATAACAGAAACTACGAGTTTCAGCTCAAATGCAATATAACCAAATTAATGAGTTTGTATAAAATATCAAATTGATCTACATATTCAATTGCCTTAAGAAGTGGTCAACTTAAAAGTCAGTCACCTTAAAAGGCGGGTCAGCCTAGTAACAGAATAAGTTCTGAATTCAAAAGATATGAGAAGAACAAGAGTGCAGTAAAATAGACTTTTATTTTAACATGTAAACCAATAAGTACCAGAACTATTATGTAAATTTAGATGTTTATAAAATAGACCTCTGCCCTTATTATTTTGACCATTCTGATCGTTTTGTAACAGACTGCTGTGATGAATGCTCCTTCTTCAGGCATGTGCTGGAGAGATAATTGAAAACACAATGGACAAGTTTTCTCCTGCCTGGTTTCTAACTTGAAGAGGTTTTATCAAACTTGTCCTAATAGAGGATGTTAATTTCTACCACAACCACTGGGTGCAAAAATAACTTTGGTTCTATTGGTGCATAACTCCTTGTAGTGAAACAGAACTTCTGCTAGAAATGAGGTGTTGCATCGACAGCTGATACAACCAAAAAGATAAAAGAAAATGGCTATAAGAAACATGACTAGAGAATAATAAAAAAAATGCTTTAGCAAACAATCCTTTTCACTTAACACCTTTGTAAGTGCTCCTGTACACTAGGAATGCTCTTGTAATACTGAATACATGGGAACTGATCGACAGCCACTGCCGAGTTATCCAGCATTACCTTTCAGTGCCCAGGTCAGAATTTATAAATTGCATGCAATGTGTTATTAATTCTTGTAGGCTGAAAAATCAAAATTAATTGTCTATGCTACCCAGAATACCCTGCTCTCTTAGAGGTACCACAACTTGTTATCTGCACGCCTGGGCTGTTATACACATAAGCCTCAAATAGTTGTCTATTTTAATTACATCACTAAATAAATGGATGTGGCTCACCAATCGCAGTGTGTCTTGCATTTCCTTTGCTCTTCCATGTGAGTACTCAAGATCAGTGTCTCAGTCCTCGACAACTGCTTGCTTCAAACTGCTGGTTTCTCAAAGTAGTAAATAAGAGGCCACCACATGGTAACTGTAGCGAACTTTATTTACTTGCCTGAGTTAGTAAAAAGACAATAAATTAAAGCTGCTTTACTTTAATAGCAGCAGAAATGTATGAAAGGGAAGGCAGATGGAAAGTGTACTCATTTTGGTGGACTGAGAAATTGAAAGCAATTGGCCCCTACTTCCCAGTATGCTCTGCTCTGCTAAAGGTTCCAACTACCACATTTGAACAGTGTTAGTAATATTATGTGCATGAACGTGGCTCATCTCATAAAACCTATGATAATTAGCATATTATATCCCAATCCTAATCTCTTCCCAAATGATCTGTGCATCTCCACATTTTCTCTTTTTTGGAGGACAGACGGGAATTCTGACTGGATGAGAAAAGTACTTCTTGTCTGGCCTGAGGAATATAAGGGAAAGAATGTCCAGAGGCCAGTAGCAGCTCCATCGCCCATAAGACAGGTGCCATTTTTCCTATCTTGGTGTCCCTTTCTGGACGCCTGTAGGGGTACATGGGAGTTGGAGTCTGGAAGTGCAGCCCTTTCAGTGTCCCTAGGCGCTGTCAGGTGAGGAACGCTTGTTTCCACATGACCCAGAAATGTTTCCAATAGGACACACTACGGAACCAAAAGCATTCCCGGGGCCAGCTTAAGAGGAGCCTGTCATCTTACCATGAGGAGTCAGAGTGAGGAGGCAGCGGATGACACTCTACAGAGGAGTGGAAGGACAGAAAGCAAATTCACTTGTTTGTAATTATGGTTTCGCTGATTGTGCACACTGATGAGCGATATCGGTATAATTGAATCCTTTATTTGAACCCTGGACTGTTTCGGGTGATATTGAGTCTAAGGTTTGGTGCTCAGTGGCACCCCCTTGTGGTTACATCACAAGTAAGTGAATGTCTGGGCTCAGCAGTATAGGGACAACAGGGATTGCAGAACACTTCCCACCCTCAAAAGTAATGCCATGGGAAGCTTAAAAGTGAATTCTGGGATGTACAAGTGTAAATACTGTATGAGGAGAGCTTGCAGGCCAACAGACCATTCAGTCCATCATAAAAATATTTTTAAAATATAGTGCTAATTTCAGCCATAAGCATGGGTTAACTGGTTCTATGCATCAAAAATATCAAGAATGTTTCATAATTAACTAATATTGGTAAAGAAAGAAAGAATGCATCTATAGCTTGATTTTAAATGATACTGAGATACAAAGTGTGTGCGCTGTCAGCGACCAAAACATGCATGTATTTATACTTGCAATGACCTCTTCAATTGGCATTTTGACATTCTCACAGTCAGTAGGTGGCAGTTTTTGGTCAATGCCACATACCTAATGATTTTAAAGTAGAGGAAGTGAATTGTTCAGTGAAAATACCTAAACTTGATGAGACTGCTGAGGCAAGAACATTATGCATGTTATTACTGGTTTTTAAGTAAAAAAAGGAGAAGGCAGAGTGTCTATGTTTTCTAACACTCCTTCATTTTGTCCAGCGCTATTCACAAATTAATTCCATGAATTTTTCTTTATCTGAGCATCTTGGTCGTCTTGGAGCCTATATTGCCTCACTTCAGCCACCACCCTCTTCTCAAAATTCACATTTTGGATACATGGCACTGTATTTGCATGGCTATGTAATCAGGAAAAATTCCATGTGACACTTGCAGAGAAATCCGAGCAGTTAGGAGACTTGGCTCCATGTCTATAGTCATTTTTGTCTTGCTACCTTTGCGACCAGCTCAGATGCATCAAATATACACCAGGTTTTAGTCTCCATTTGGACCATATCTGGACTGTTCCACCAAATTACACTTGTCTAGTGATACTGATCTCTTAAAAAGAGTTTGCAGCTGTGCTAATGCCAAATTACAGCTTTAATTCCTAAAGACAAGGATGCATTATGTGTTCCTCTATGTTCCTTATGTTTAATGGTTGGAACCCAAAGAGGCGGGGCCACCTTGACACCTCAGCTGAAGGACTGACCTCAGCCTATATTATGAGTCTGATAAGTGGGTTCTTTAGTGATTCGTTAATGTTTGGAAAAAGTAGACTTGTACTGTTTTTCTGGTTTTTGATTTATTGCTTCTGTTTTAGGCTCTTCGATTATTGGATTACTTCTGGGACTTGTCTGCTCTGGGTTGCCTTGCCTTTTTATACACACCATATTTGCCTCATTTTTGAGTTAAATGTTCATTTATAAAAAATTGGTCTTGTCTCTCAATTAAAGAGGCTTTCATGGTTGCTTTCCCTTAGGACACTTAAGGAAGAATTCTGAATTATTTGAAGCCAACTTCCTTTTTGGGCATGACTAGGACAAAGCCTACAGGGAAGTTTGGGATCAGGCTGCCTGGAGTGAGACCAGTTTTAGGAAGGCTAGGGAAGGCCCTGGCCTAGTTTAGGGATCTTCTAGAGGTCTCAAACCCTTTTTGCTATTTTGAATGAACTGAATTATTACTGGTGGCCAGACAGAATGAGATATAAATACTTCCAACAGACAGCCTCAGATGTGTCTTCCAAAAGGGTAACAGCCCAAAGCAGCCAAAACAATTCCTTTATGACTAAAGATCCATGACTGGCTCAGCAAAAGCTGAGACTTAAATACTACAAAAATACGTAAAAAGAATTAAGGACTGGGAACCTCCTTTAATCATTTATCCAATTGTATGTTATGTAAATTAAGGTCAAAACAATCACTGCATTGCAAACGTTAAGTAAATACAAATAATTCTGGGGTGCCTTGAATAATGCATAAAATCCATCTTCAACTTCTGTGGACAGCCAAGGATGGACTGAAATCAAAAATTTACCTTGGACTTTTGCCCAGTCTACCACACTCAGCTAGACACTAACCATCCCTGTACATCTCTTCAGTGCAGATACACACTCCCTTTTAATTTGTAGATTAAGTAATATAAAACACTGAGTGAAATACAAGCACTGGCCATACAGATGCTGCACTCTCCTAGACTCCCTGATACTCCTATGATTCTTTGTCCTTCTGTCTCTAACAAATTATACTCTGTTGCTCTGGATGCTTTCTTGTTTTTTATTTAAAGAAATTTTCTCCATCTGCCCTCACATCTGTGTCTTGCATTTCCTTCTTCTTGGGTTTGTTTAGGCAGTATGGAAACCAGGGCCGCTCCAGCCGCCCCAACCCCGACACAGACAGACAGAGATACAAATGCAGCATACAACGCACTTTATTTCAGTGGGGAAACACTTTTTCTTGTTCCCCACATCAGCACAATACAAATAAGAAAAGCACCAAAGCACAGTCCTTTTCTTCTCTCTTTTTATTCTCTCTTTCTCCGTCTCCACTCCTCTCCCGGCAAGCTTTGTCCTCCACCTCCCGACTCTGGCTCTCTGAATGGAGTGAGGTGGCTCCTTTTAAGCTGACCCTGGGAGTGTTCCAGGTTGCTCTTTAATCAGACATGGAATCACCCCCAGGTGTGGTGAAAGTCCCCTTTTAGGGCTCTGCCACTCCCTCTGGCGGCCCCCACGAAACCCAAAAACACTGTGCCACACTCCAACTCCCAATGTACCCTGCAGCAATCCATGGGGCCTCAGCCGCCTAGGAGGGCTGCCCTCTAGCATCCCAAGGAAGGTAGTTCCCTGCCAGGTAATGGCCATGGCCGCCTGTCACAACAGTTATGGTAGACAGGTGGGGGCACTGAAGATGCAGTGTGGACTCCTAATGTCATCTCTCTCTCTCTCACAATCACTCACTTGCTCTGTTGTTCAACAGAATGGATCACAGAGTGGGAGCGGCCCACCAGAAATTCTCTCAGTAATCCCCAACTCCTAGAAATATTCTGAAAACTATATATTTGTCTTGACAATAAACCACAAAGTAGAAAGATCTGGACTTTCACCGCCCAGCACGCCTTTTTGTTTGCCGTATTGATTAATGCACATCCAATCACACAATCAAATGAGCTCCAATGTTTGTGTAGTTTTGTCTTTTGTGAACAACAGCTTGTTAAGGTCCTCATTATTTGCACACCTATCCAAACACAGCCTACAATTACTATTCTGTTCAGATTTTCCAAACTTCTTCAAACCATCCAAACAAGAATTATATCATTATTCAAGTGAGCCAGCCGCAGCTGTTCATCAGTTCACATAATGAGGAAAACACATATAACTAAAGGTGTTGTGCAACTTTTTTTGTTTCTGCAGATGGATTTTGAAAGAGCTTTATCTTCAGTAAACAGCAGGTCAAGGAAAGGTTTATGGGCATTGCTGGCAAGTTCTATGGCAGCTAAATGTGCTTAAATATTTGTGTTGCTAAATCTACAGGTTTCACTCACTCAGTTCTGTGGCGAATCCTTCTTTTCCATTTGTGTGTCTACGTTCCAATTTTAACAGAGGACACACCTCTCCCAATTTTTCCATTTATATGTTAGCCTTGTGTCACACTTGTGTGTGTAGGCGACAACCTCAAGGCTTATTTAATAGTTGTTGCACTCCGAAGCAGAAGGTGGCACTGTTGCTTAATGCCTTTTTACTTCATCTCTTTGCAGAAAGGATGAGTGACGGTTCTTCCATCTCTGACATCATTTCCGGTTTCCAGTCTCCTGAACCCAACCCCTTCAGCTTGCAGATATCATAACTGGTATAAACGCTATTTTGAAGCCAATCTGAAAAAGGCTTGCTTCTAAAGAAGGTGGCTATTTCATGTTTATCAAATTACCATTTGTTTTTTGAACCATCACATTATACATGGATCATCACAGTATCCCAACTCTTTTTGGTGTTCTTGCGTCTTATTACATCTTGCTGTCATTGGTCTTTGCCCTGTTAAGGTGCAAATTTTTTGTTTTTAGGATATTGATTGAATCTACACCATCTAATGTACATTGGTTTATTTTCTGAACCTGATAATTTCAACAAAAGGTTTACAAGAAGCCTACTGATACACCATCAGACAGAAGTCAGAACAAATTATGCACTGAGCACCACTGTGCCAATTTACACTTGTTATGTTAGTCCTCGGTGTCTCTTGGGCTTGGAATTCTATGTAAAAAAGTTAACCCTGAGTGTCTTTTGGGTTTACCTGTTAAGACCCAACATGCAGTGTTAAGCCCAAATAGCGTTTGGGGCAGCGTTCTTCAGCCATCTTGTGGATGAAATAACATTAATGCTGCAACAAATCATGAATATTTCTATGCGTTTTGCTACTCTGTATTTATGAGTGTGGTGGAAACTTCAACCAAAACACACAATGCTCTGTAAACAAAAATCTGTAAAGCCAGTTTTGGAACAAACTGAAACAAAGCCATTATCTGAATCAAGAGTCATGACAATGTGAATTGGTCATCAGACATTGACATGGATAGTGAAACTGATGCATACAGCACTTTATGACTGAACTGCCGTGATATGCCTGGTAAATTCAGTCTCATAAAGCTACAGCAGGGTGCAAGAAGGTGTGTGGCAAAAAGGGAAAATGAATATGATTATGATGGAAAAGATAAGAAAGACATTAACCTTTTAGGCACTGTTCATAACGTAGCAAATGTCAATGGTCATGTCAGAGAAAATGTGAAAGTCACTAAGCTTTCCATTGTGGTAGCCTATAAAAACACAATGGGTTTGTCACTTGTGCGAACGACGCACTTATATTCTACCCTCTCATGTGCAAGTAACAGAAAAAATATTGTAAGAAAAGTTCACAAAGATACCCACTTCTACTATTCCATTTGCAACACTTGGCTGTGTGTTGGTGACTCTTTCAAAACATATCATATGAAGGACGAGTTCTAAATCTGCAGGAGTCCAGCAGTGGACACTGGACATACCTTTAGTACTGTATTTATGTTGATATTTTGTTATTTATATGTTTCTGTGACACATAACATTTTTCTTGTTGGAAAAAAATGTATGTTTTTGGCTAGTTTTTCAAAGGATAAAAATAATGCTAAGGAGGTTAACATGTATTTGGGATGTGAAAAAGCTTGTACAGTCATTGGCCAACACATTTGGAAATGGCCATGTATGCCAGTTACAATGTGTACAGGTCCTTGAAATTAAAGCTGTGTAGATGTGTTGTGGGTTATTTGTACACATACTGATACAGAATAGCACAATCTGATCTTCACAACTTAGACGACTGCATGCCTGGTCTGTGTAAAGCTACAGTATGTTAACAAACCAAATGCTGCCTGTGGGTAACAGGTTGCCATTGTCAAGTCGCCTAAGCCAGTGTTTCTCAACCACAGGTCCGTGACCCAGGTTGCCACTGGCGGGTCAAGGGTGGCCATTATTGGTTTACATGTTGGTCACCTAAATGGTCTGTAGCACTGCACAATATGATTCCCTGTATCTAAGTGTACTTGATTCACCAAGAGAGATTCTCAATCACACTCCAAGAGGGTAGTTAGCAATTTTTGCTAGTGGATCATCAAAGAATTTAAAATGGCAAAACTGGGGTGAGGGACCATAAAGCTTGAGAAACACGATAGAAACTAGGGCATCAGTGAGCCCCAAACCCCTAACATGAACAGACACAGAGTCTCAGGTTCAAATGCTGAGTTTTTATTCAACACAATTCTTCCAAAATTAACAAAAACGCAATAATTTCTCTCTCTCTCTCTCTATAAATCCTCTCACTACCCCACTACCCTCCTCCAGCTGAGTGTTGCTCCATGTCCTCCCAGCTCCGACTTATCTGGGTAAAGGAGTGAGGTCCCTTTTATTGAGGACCCAGGAGTACTTCCAGTGCCAGGGCCACTGCCCGATGGAAGTACTTCCGGATCATACAGAAGTCCAATGAATTGGGGAGTGTATCTCCCTGCAGTGCCTCCTTGTGGCACTCATGGACTCCAGCAGGGCTGTGCTGCCGGACTATAACTCCGAGCATTACCTGCTGGTTCCTGAATGGGTGGAGATATAAAAGGCTGCTTGGGGAATTAAATACCCATCTGCAACAATCCTCCCCGTTTCTCTCCTGGCCAGGAAGGTATTATGTACATATCCGGTCGGGACACCTGTCCACTTGTTTGGAGCTTCCCACCCAGATAGGGAATCTTCTTCGGCTGGGATGTCCATCCATCCCTAAGGATAATCTTGGACCGACGCCTTTCTGTTTATTCGGCCCTCCTGTCCAGGTAAGGGACCTTCCCGATTTCTTTCCAGGATGTCTGTCCATCCCATGTTGCTCCTACAGAAGGCAGTGCAAGCCAAATGGATAACAATTAGCCATATGGAACAGCACAATCAAATCAAACCTTAACTGACCTTCCAAGAATCAGAAAACATATGAGACTCTGTGAAATAACAATAAAAGATTGATTACTTTGGCAGGTTTTGTCAGTTTCTAAAACATTTTTCCCCTATTGTTTTCCTGTAACCCACAGCCATAATTACAAATTGCCTCAACTCGGTTGGCTGTAAATTGGCGCATGACTGCCCTGTTATGTAATCAGTGTAAATTTGCATGTATTTTATATTATGTTATTATTTTTGTTCAAGTTATTACTTTTCATGTCTTTTTTATTTCTTATGATTTAATTTGTAATTCTATAATTATGTCCTGTCTCTTTAAATGTACAGCTTTTCCTTGTTTTTATGTGTGGAGCCCCAGAGGGCAGGGCCACTCAGATACCACCGCTCTTGAGCCATTGTGCCTCTCTTTGCATTTTTGAGCTTTTTCTTATGTTTTTTATTTTTTGCAAACAAAATCCTCGATTTCTAAAAGATATTTCTGTCTAAAATTTATCACAGGCTGAGTGCTTACAGTTATCTCTCCTCTTGTGAAGTTTTTGTTATTGAAATTAGGCAAGCCTCTGCTAGACAGACTAGGTAGGATTCTGGCCTGATCCCTGTCTTATTTTTAGAAGTCTCAAACCCTTTTTGCCTTGGGGAAGTCTGCACATCATAACGTGTACTTGTAAAAAGTCTACAGAGATATGAGAATAATATATGAGCTCAATCTCTAAACAAAAAGAGGCCAGGTCAAGATTTGAACTTAGTTTTCATGGAGCTACACAATGGAGCCACTGTGCTACCTTTGTGAGTGTGCCGTTTTATACTGCAAGTATCAGTGATAACGTAGGAATCTTAAATGGGACCATTTATTTTATTTAAATAACTAAACACTAATAATGAAAAACAGACTAGATAGTTATATGGCCATTGTGGGTGGTGGGTTGGGGTTAATAAGGTATATTGTTGTGATTGATCTTTAAAATTTACCCAAGAGGCTTCAATATGTTTTTATTAAAAAAAGCATGGTATTCAATAAAAACAAATAGTGCTATTTTGATATCATTTCACTTGCAGAAATAGCCTATAAGTGTGTCCACAAACAGCTTATAATTGAGAATTAAACAACTACCGTTTGAAACAATGCTCTGCTAATTGTCTCCTACAAGTTTTCTGACTCTCCTCTATCATGTGGCTTGAAATCAAAATGAATCTAAATTGTAGAAGTTATGCTTGAGTCTGAAATAATATCAAACCTCAAAGTGTAATTGAATGGAGTTTCCCCCAAAGCAAAATGGTGGGGAAGTCTCCTAAAGCAAGCAAGCAAGGAAGGAAGTAGGCCATAATCCTAACTGATCTGCCCAGCAGAGGCTCACTTGATCTCAGCCAGGGCCCAAATACACCAGCAGGCTTTAGCAGGAACAGGCCCAAATATTGGGAGTTGGCAGAACAACTAAAAATATCACAAAAACTTAACAAACACCGCACAATAGGTCCTTGGCTTGTATCAAAAAGAGCAAATGAAGAATCTTTATGAATAAATGATTTATTTAAAAAAGCACACATACAAAGAAAGACTCAAACAAAAAGAGTTGCCTAAAAGGCAATCGACAGCAAACAAGTCTCAACACAATATCCAAAGATTAATTTTCACAGCTTTGGAAAGCTTGCAGAGTGGCAGCACACAACAGTGTTCGTCCTGATTGCTCCATCCAAGTAGTTCCAGTTGATACTATTGGGTTGGTTAGTATTTTAGTGTTTGAATTCTTTACACCCTGATCATCTTTGAAATTAACATTTTAATTGCTACAGCTTTATTAAATTTTACCAATGCAGGGTACTTCGATTAACTTACAGCATCAAAAATGTTTACTATCTACCGGCAGAGTCCAACCTCACATAACTGATTTTCATGAGCAGGGTTGCGTTTCTTTTTTGTCCTTATCGTTTTGCATCAGTCTTTCAGGGTGTACTCACACTGGCAATTCGTTCCATGCCTAAGCATATTTTTCTGTATGTAACCCCAAAAAGTGTAGTTCATTTGACTAGTGTGATCACTCTGTGCCACGCCAACCATACCGTGCCCTGGCCCGCTTAGAACAGGTGGGCCCGAACATTCATGAACAACGTGATTGTTAAAACGTGCCAAAGCATGGAAAACTGACATGACGTCAATGATGTGACAAGACAGATATTCTCATTTCATTCAATACTATTTCAGTTAAAATGGGTTTTTATTCTCACCTTACACATGAATGTGAATTGTATTTGCAAAGAAAAGCTGCAAAGTCCTCCCTTAACATCATTTGTCTTCGTAAGAATCTTCTCATATGTGCAGCATGATTAACAGCAAAATGTTGTGCTGTACACTCAATAAATCTGTAAGAGCGTACAGCATTATTCTACCCTGCACGACTCCAAAACAACCACAAAATAAATAAAATCATTTTGATATGTATGTTCTCACACCATGTTCGGATCATGTTTTGGCTTTACACAAAGTCACATGGTCATGATGAAAGCTTTCCTGGGCCCAGAATGTTAAGCACAGTGTGAGTGCAGGCCAATGAGGGAGTAGGGAATGGGGGCAATCACGCTTTGGCATCGTACAGAACAAACATGCTTAGTGTGAGTACACCCTTATCTAACATTTTCAGAGCAATTGCCTTTTACAGCTGCAGAGCACACTTACATACAGTGGTGTGAAAAACTATTTGCCCCTTTCCTGATTTCTTATTCTTCTTGCATGTTTGTCACACAAAATGTTTCTGATCATCAAACACATGTAACCATTAGTCAAATATAACACAAGTAAACACAAAATGCAGTTTTTAAATGATGGTTTTTATTATTTAGGGAGAAAAAAAATCCAAACCTACATGGCTCGCTCTGTGTGAAAAAGTAATTGCCCCCTTGTTAAAAAATAACCTAACTGTGGTGTATCACACCTGAGTTCAATTTCCGTAGCCCCCCCCCAGGCCTGATTACTGCCACACCTGTTTCAATCAAGAAATCACTTAAATAGGAGCTGCCTGACACAGAGAAGTGGACCAAAAGCACCTCAAAAGCTAGACATCATGCCAAGATCCAAAGAAATTCAGGAACAAATGAGAACAGAAGTAATTGAGATCTATCAGTCTGGTAAAGGTTGTAAAGCCATTTCTAAAGCTTTGGGACTCCAGCGAACCACAGTGAGAGCCATTATCCACAAATGGCAAAACCATGGAACAGTGGTGAACCTTCCCAGGAGTGGCCGGCCGACCAAAATTACCCCAAGAGCGCAGAGACGACTCATCCGAGAGGTCACAAAAGACCCCAGGACAACGTCTAAAGAACTGCAGGCCTCACTTGCCTCAATTAAGGTCAGTGTTCACGACTCCACCATAAGAAAGAGACTGGGCAAAAACGGCCTGCATGGCAGATTTCCAAGACGCAAACCACTGTTAAGCAAAAAGAACATTAGGGCTCGTCTCAATTTTGCTAAGAAACATCTCAATGATTGCCAAGACTTTTGGGAAAATACCTTGTGGACTGATGAGACAAAAGTTGAACTTTTTGGAAGGCAAATGTCCCGTTACATCTGGCGTAAAAGGAACACAGCATTTCAGAAAAAGAACATCATACCAACAGTAAAATATGGTGGTGGTAGTGTGATGGTCTGGGGTTGTTTTGCTGCTTCAGGACCTGGAAGGCTTGCTGTGATAGATGGAACCATGAATTCTACTGTCTACCAAAAAATCCTGAAGGAGAATGTCCGGCCATCTGTTCGTCAACTCAAGCTGAAGCGATCTTGGGTGCTGCAACAGGACAATGACCCAAAACACACCAGCAAATCCACCTCTGAATGGCTGAAGAAAAACAAAATGAAGACTTTGGAGTGGCCTAGTCAAAGTCCTGACCTGAATCCAATTGAGATGCTATGGCATGACCTTAAAAAGGCGGTTCATGCTAGAAAACCCTCAAATAAAGCTGAATTACAACAATTCTGCAAAGATGAGTGGGCCAAAATTCCTCCAGAGCGCTGTAAAAGACTCATTGCAAGTTATCGCAAACGCTTGATTGCAGTTATTGCTGCTAAGGGTGGCCCAACCAGTTATTAGGTTCAGGGGGCAATTACTTTTTCACACAGGGCCATGTAGGTTTGGATTTTTTTTCTCCCTAAATAATAAAAACCATCATTTAAAAACTGCATTTTGTGTTTACTTGTGTTATATTTGACTAATGGTTAAATGTGTTTGATGATCAGAAACATTTTGTGTGACAAACATGCAAAAGAATAAGAAATCAGGAAGGGGGCAAATAGTTTTTCACACCACTGTATATAGCTACTTTAACATACAGCCAAATTAGAGAGAGAAAATTAATGTTAACACATTTCTTTGGGATGTAGGAAGAAAACCAGAGTACTCCCGTGAAAATATGGAAAGAATGTGCTTTTGGGATTCATACTCTGCACTCTAGATCTGTGATGAAGCAGCTCCAACAATGTGTCAATGTGCCTCAGGGTTATATTGCATTCAGCACTCAAGGAAAAACAGTCAAATTTGGAGTTATCAGATCCTGAGATATGGCTCCATATAATCTCTGAATCCTTGATTAACTGAAATGCACCCTCTTCCTCTTGTCTCCATTTGCATGACAAGTGTGGAAGATAGATGGCGCTATAACGCGCTAACCCAACATGGACAGATGCTAGAGGCACAAGTCCAAAAAGCACATGTGAATTTATTTCTATACAGTGTCCCCAACAGCCCAATCGCACATTTTCCTTTCTTTACTGCACTTTCTTAATCTCTCAGTCCTTTTCTTTTCTCCTCCACTCCTCCTCAGGAAGCTTCGTCCTGCTCCTCCCGACTCCCAGAGTAATGACTGCTGTCTCCTTTTATAATGCCCCCGGAAGTGCTCCAGTTGCTCGTTGACCTACTTCTGGGTGTGGCGGAAAACCTGCCCAAGAGGGCTCAGCAGCTGATGCAGCACCCATTGGCGGCACCCCCAGATCCCAACAGGGATGTAGATAACTCCCATGTAGCCCTGCAGGAGTCAGAGGCACCACTGCAACCCAGGGGGCTGCCATCTAGCATTTCGGGGGAGGTAATGTTCTGACCACACTTGGTCCCCTGGTCCTCCCAGCGTGGAGGTGTCCCGGTCGCCCGTCACCCCAAATAATCCCTAACACACTTTCATGTTTCTTTTCTTGGAACGTTTGGTTCAGTGGTAAATACTGTACCAGTTGGCCAAGACAATGGCAGAATCTCAAGACAAAAACTTCCTTTTGTGTTCAAATCCTAAACAGAAACATCTTCACCTCGGGTTTTCACGGCTTTCCCGCTGATGAACCACAGTGAGGAAAATGTAGGCTTGAACATCCTTGGTGTGCTCATGGACACAGGAGTCAGCTTTCAGTAGGGCAGATGTGTGACTGATGGAGAACATGCAGGCCAGGTCCCCTCTCAATGGAATATGACAATATTATACACAACTTACCACAACTGTGATGAGATTTAAGCTTTTTACAGACTAATAATGTTCACATAAATCTGTGCATGTTCACATGTTTCAACTCTGAAACCTAGGAAATTAATAATTCCTTCACGTTTACAGTGACCGCATTTACATTTACAGGATGCCTATAAATCTCTAACCTTAAAAGAATGTAATTTCCCAAACGGTTAAGGCAGTTTTTTTTAAAAGAGTAGTATTAACTTTATGTGGTTTCACATTCTTCCTCATTACTCTTCAACTTTTAGCTCTCACAAACATCTTGCCATTGACCACATTTAACATTGAAATATATCGACAAGATAAATCGTCATTAGGTTAAACATTTACATGATACACAGTCAATTTCCAATATTACAGCAAACATATTACAACTGTGAAAACCAAGGGGGCCAACATGAATTACAACAAACTGGTCAGCTGAAACTATGACCATACTGGAACAAGAAAGTTAAACTTACTTTGATAATTATGAAGAAATTCCTCCACGTAAACATGTATAGCCTTTGTCCAGTTTTGATTCTTTTCAGCTACACTTCTTACATCGCTGAAATTAATTTTGGAAGTGAAAGAAAAGAGATGGAATAAACACTATTTAATAAATAATAATAATAATAATAATAAATAAAAAAAATATTGCTGGCTAACTGGAAGTGGGTTTAATCTTTAATACATCACTTCTGAATTTTGTGAAATGGGCTTTTCTCCCTGGTTTAAGTGTTCCTGAAAGTGCTCTATCCTCCACTCATCAATATCCCCAGTAATAATCAACACTTGCTAAAAACTGTCTGACTACCCTTCCTGTACCATCATACCATTTCAGTTTAATTCTGGCTTTCCTGGTGAGTGTTATAATATAAGAGCAATTTTAAAAAGCAAAGGCCATTCAGGTCAACAATCGTATATACCTCACCTCTCCAAAATAAAATTCAGTCACTTTTTGAAAGTCCTTGAAGTCTTGCTATCTATCCTAATACTTTATAATATATCTTTATATGCAGATGGTGTCCATGATTACTTGGCTAACACCCTGTCTGATATCCATCAAGTTGTTGAAGTCTTTTTGTTACCTGTGAACTGGACAGGCCTGGTCCCGCTTGGATTTCCCAGTGGAATAGGTGGGATTTTCCCAAGTGAAGGCTGCATGAGCTGTAAACTGTGTGATTATGCACACAGTAGCAGTTTTTATTTGGGCTGCATATTGTCATCAGGCCCATAGAAGTATATATTTTTCTTTTTTTTAATTTTTACTCATTGAACCGTTTAGTTGTAATGTGTATGGCTGAAATTATGTCACCAGTTGTGTAAATTTACTTCTCACTGCATGTATGAGTTCTCATGGTATTTGGTTTTGTCTAATATGTTGTCCATTTGTGTGTCATGTTAAATGGAGACATAATATCGACTGCCCATGCATCTTAGAATATGCCAGGAGTCCACCAGAATGCTTAAATTGCTGGCAAAATACAGCGTCCCAGTATGATGCTGGACCAGGTCACCATACCCTCAGAAGTTTTTTAAAGCTCCAGAATTTCAAGTTTAAAGATCCAAACTCTACAGCACATCCTGCAAACCAGTTACAGTTGTGCTTGAAAGTTTGTGAACCCTTAGAATCTATATATATAATTCACTAAGGCAAGACACCCATGGAAAGCACGCCAGGAGGGCGTGGATTCACTAAGCCACCGACAAGTAAGACACCTATGGCACACGCAGGAAGGAGCCACGCCCACCAACTCCAAGACCATTGGATACGACGACAACTCGCAGAGCCACGCCTACCAACTCGGACGTGACGGCACAGAAAAAACGGCGTCATTTATATTCGTCTGTCGTAGAGGCCACATGCACCTTCGAGCCACGTTGACTGTTCATAGAGGCATGTTTCTCGCGGAGGTAAATCGCCATATGCAGCGTGTAAAATGGTTTGTGAGGGGTATCCCATGGGATCCTTAAAACAATCCTTTACAACTGAGGTTAAAACACAATGAAGTAAGCAGTCTTTAAAAACCGAGTTTTCGGTTACGACGCACGACCACATGCACCATAGCAAACTGAGGCGCGATGGCAGTCCGCCAGTTTTCAGTCACGGACGATTGTGTGTTGGTTCGTTCCATGCATTGTTACAATGTTACTTTTCTTGCTGATTTATTACATTACCGATTTTTCAAATGTTAATTTTCTCCCTGTGCTTAAAAATCATTAAAAAACCGGCCTGATTATGCAGCGTATGGTACGCCGCGGGTTGGCTAGTTTTCTATATTTGTGAATAAATATGACCTAAAACATCATCAGATTTTCACTCAAGTCCTAAAAGTAGATAAAGAGAAACCAGTTAAACAAATGAGACAAAACTATTATACTTGGTCATTTATTTATTGAGGAAAATGATCGAATATTACATATTTTTGAGTGGCAAAAGTATGTGAACCTCTAGGATTAGCAGTTAGTTTGAAGGTGAAATTACGTAGGTGTTTTCAGGTAATGGGATGACAATCAGGTGTGAGTGGGCACCCTATGTTATTTAAAGAACAGGAATCTATCAAAGTCTGCTCTTCACAACACATGTTTATGGAGGTGTATCATGGCACGAACAAAGGAGATTTCTGAGGACTTTAGAAAAAGTTGTTGATGCTCATCAGGCTGGAAAAGGTTACAAAACCATATCTAAAGAGTTTGGACTCCACCAATCCCCAGTCAGACAGATTGTGTACAAATGGAGGACATTCAAGACCATTGTTACCCTCCCTAGGAGTGGTCGACCAACAAAGATCACTCCAAGACCAAGGCGTGTAATAGTTGGCGAGGTCACAAAGGACCCCAGGGTAACTTCTAAGCAACTGAAGGCCTCTCTCACATTGGCTAATGTTCATGTTCATGAGTCCACCATCAGGAGAACACTGAACAACAATGGTGTGCATGGCAGGGTTGCAAGGAGAAAGCCACTGCTCTCCAAAAAAAACCATTGCTGCTCGTCTGCAGTTTGCTAAAGATCACGTGGACAAACCAGAAGGCTATTGGAAGAATGTTTTGTGGACGGATGAGACCAAAATAGAACTTTTTGGTTTAAATGAAAAACGTTATGTTTGGAGAAAGGAAAACACTGCATTCCAGCATAAGAACCTTATCCCATCTGTGAAACATGGTGGTGGTAGTATCATGGTTTGGGCCTGTTTTGCTGCATCTTGGCCAGGACGGCATGCCTTCATTGATGGAACAATGAATTCTGAATTATATCAGAGAATTCTAAAGGAAAATGTCAGGACATATGTCCATGAACTGAATCTCAAGAGAAGGTGCGCCATGGAGCAAGACAACGACCCTAAGCACACGTCGTTCTACCAAAGAATGGTTAAAGAAGAATAAAGTTAATGTTTTAGAATGGTCAATTTGAAGTTCTGACAGTAGTAGTATAGGGGCGTCACTATTATACATCAGATTTTGACAGGTGTATGTCCCGCCCCCCTGGCATTTCCGGTACCCACCTGCTGCCACCTGGTTAATGGGCATTTCCCCCCGCGCTTTGATTTCTGCCTGTTGTCAGGTGCGCTGTTTGACCGGCATCGGACCTTTTGTCAGTCGTGCGTAAGGAAAATGGTCGGGCGATCTTAGCCTTGATGCTAAAACTGGGGCTGATCATCGTTGTGATCCGAGACGGACCTTTGGGAGCCTGTAAGGTGTCAAAAAGGTAAGTCATCAATAGGGGCGGAGCAGACATCCTGCTGCTATCTGCGTGCAGCGCCCGGGGTGTGTACAGAGAGCGTGATTGACAGACCCCGGCGAGAGGATGTACAAGAAAACTTGAGAGAATCTATTACACACCCAAGGAACCTGGCAGTACAGCCCAAAACACCCCTTGAGCATCCTGTTACCTTGCCCACCTTGTAAAACCATGCCCTTTATAAAGCAAGGCATATGGTAGATGCCCAAGTGTTTTAAAACAATAACTTTCAGAGTGGATGTACAAGGAAAGGTTTTAGAGAGAATCTATGACACATCCAGGGAAAAAACCTGGCAGTGCGTCCCAAACACACCCATGGGTATACCGTTACCTTGCCCACCATGTAAAAACCATGCCCTTTATAAAGCAAGGCATATTTCAGATACCAAAAGTGTTTTAAAACAACAAGTTTTATTCAATGATTCAAAAAAGATGCCAAAGTGTCTTAAAAACAACAAGTTTTATTGAAGCAAAATTCCAAACATAGCGAAATAAGATCTGGTCTTCACTTTGAGTTACAAATTGTTTGCTATACATTAAAATTGTTTAAAGTATGAATAAAAGTTGGAGAAACAGCAGTAAAATAATCACACAAGCTTATTTGTATACATATTTGCAATTCACTTGAAAAGAAACAAAAAAAACACAAGAAAATGTATACATATATGAGTACGCAAATGAAAATTCAAAACCAGGTCCAAACCCATCAGTGAGTCGGTAATACACCTAAAATAAAAATGTTTAATCCAGCACATACTTTATATATTTATATTTCACTAAATTATGCAAGCCTATTTTCTCTGTTTGGAACAGAGCTGACCACATAAAGCCGGTCTTCACAGGCTGAATCAGTTTTGCGTATGCATCAATGGCTCTCTCTCCCTGCTCAAATTCAGCTATAATATCATCCACATCAATCTTGATAGCTTTACGAAAACAAGGGAGATTATACATTTTTAACAAAGCACACACACAGGACACAAGTCTCTCTTCTAGCCCTTTTGAGCATAAATAAGTTACATCTATATGCAATAAATGGTTTGGAGAACCAAATACTACAAATGTGTCCGTCTGGTATGTATTTTTTCTC
>JANRMT010062831.1:37537488-37561925 GCA_026402145.1 Polypterus bichir lapradei | reverse complement strand
TATATATATATATATATATGAGTTAGTCTTATTTCTTTCAACACTACTGCTAAAATCCTCACAGGGCAAAAGTTTAATTAATGTTTAATTGAGAAGAGTATAAAGCATATTTGACCCTTCTGTTCTGAAAAATGTGATGTCTGAGCTTGTTTTTGCTTAACACTGAGGCCTACCATTCATTTTTTGTTTTTTTTACAATTGCAACAATATATATTTGTATAGCACATTTTCATACAAGGCATGTATTTCAGAGTACTTTATAAGAAGATAAAGAAAATGCATGAAACAAAAAATTAGAAGGAAAATTATATACAGTAAGTATATAAAGTAATAAATGAAACATCAAAAATAGTAAGAATTCAACAATAATTCACTTAAATATAAAAGTAATAGTACTCTTAATTACAAATTAATTTGTAATTTAAAAATGCATTGGTGAAATAGTTTCATTCATTTTGCTATCTGCAACTCATTTTTGATGATTATTCCTTCTACCTCTAAGGCCCCTGAACTCTTTTACTTCTGTTTTACTGGAATAAATAGTTGCCTAAGCTTCAGTATCAATTGTTTTTTCAGTTTTCTCCTTTTATCATTCAATTTTTTTTTCCATCCATTGGTACAGTTACAAATATGTTTTCAAGTCTGAATTTGTTTTGGTTTTAGTACAGAATTATTTTTCTAAGCTAATGATTTTTGTCAATTTAGGCCACTTGACTGGCCTTTTTCTTTATTTCTGAAATAGACCGATTCTGGGCTTGGATCCAAATGTAGATCAAGTGATAGCATCTATCGTTTATAACTGCATTGTTTTCATTTTGCCACTTCAGATTTTACATTTCTTCAACCAAAAAAAATGTGCTTCTTCTGTAATTCATGCAAGTCTTTGTATTTGGTTTGATTTCAAACATACCCATGCTGTGATCCCATCTGCTTCTTTTGTTGCCATCTGTTGGGCTTCGAGTGAAATGGGTTAGGATTTCCTATGGCCATCCTCTCAACTTTCTCATCCATTTTCCCCCCACAAAGAGGTTTCCCAATCACTGATTGAAAAGTTGAAAATCCCCATAATCTTATTTGACAAACCTCTTAAATAACATTCCACTTTATTTACTATCAGCATGGTAGATTACACCAAACTGCCTCCACTAAATTGATGGACTTCTTCCTTAGTAATTACAGAATCAACACTCATGTCAGTGACCCCGACAGGGTGCCTCCTTAAGTGCAGGTCTTTTATGTCTGAAAAGGACTTTGATAAATGTCACAATGTCTAGATAGCAGTAACAGAAACTATAAAGTGTATCAAATTGAGAAATAAAAAAGGAGACCCATTTTTATTTTTATTGTGATGTTTAAACACATTCAAAATTTAAGACAATGTTACAGATTCTGGCAAAGTAATAGTCATGTATTAGGTAAAGATTGATTTGTTAAAACCAGAACTGAAGATTACCTTTTGACAGCTAGATGAATATGGAAACTGTTCCTCTTTAATTTCAAAGATGGCTTGGATGATATAATCAGCACCACAAAAAACTGTTTCACTCCAATTTTCATCAAATGCACTACGTAAGATGTTGTTTTGTATGATAGCCAAAATAATACATTCTCAAGCTATGAAGCAGCTTTCTTTGTTCCAATAAATTCATTTTTTCTTTGGTTTTAACTGGTGATAAAGCCAGTGGTAGATATCACCAATTACAGGAACTCATGTGCTGTACCCAAGTGCTAGAAAGCCTAGAACAGGTTTAAAAGCTGGCTAAACCCTACCTTGAAAGTAATAAGATCACATTTCAAATCAGGTTTTGTACCATATCTATCATAAATTAGTTTTATAACAATTACTTATTGTGTACCAAACATTATTAGTGCTGTTACTGTCACTGATTAAAAAGATACTTTAGATCTGAAACTGTACAGTATTTTAAAATGGCTCAATTTAAAGTGTTTGAAACACTTACAAAAATATCATTTTACTTTATAGATATGTTAACAAAATGGACAGATAAACAACCATGCAAAAACCAACAGTTCACAGTTTTCTCCCATCAATTTAATAGAATCCATATTTCATCTGCCTGAGAAGTCTAGAGGAGTGCTGGTTTCAGCAGGTATCTTTCATATTATTTCTATTGAGAGGCTTACAAATGAACTTATTGCTTAGCCTCTTGCTTTTGCTAAACTGTATGAAACAGTCCCGATTTGCTGATGGACTATAATTTACATCTGTCTCCAAGTCCTTTCCATTAACGCTTAAATTTGTAATTGATGGCTAAAATTCTTATAGGGGTAAATCTTGAACTGTCAAAATAACTGTATCTTAAATATATTCACCCAGCCAGCTTAATCCAGAATATGAACATAGCATTAAAGAGTGGCCAAAGGTTTGGATTTGACCATCAAACAAAAGTTCAACACTGGTAAGCACACATATGAATTAAAGATACTTACATTAAACAAAATGCTCCATTGAACAATTTTCAGATTTGCATATTTTATACATTATATAATTAAGAGATATTACTGAATAAAAAACTTGATTAAGAACAGTCTTTCCAATTTAATGAATGTTTAAACAAAACAATTGTAATAAAGCAAAGGCAACTGACAGTTATATAGTTTGGAAAAATTATAAATGGCTTTTAATTCACGTTCATTAATTATGATGAAGTACGGTTCTTTACCTAGAACATTAACTGGTCATTTCATGTTTTTAACCTGATTGTCCTCTTGTTTTAGGGACAAAGAAGATTTAATAAACATCTAATAATTCTTTGCAAGTGTTGAAGCTACAGTACAGGTAAGCCTGTCCTGGGAAATGAAATAAGAAAACATACAGTTGTGCAGATACTTGGATTATTTATAGATGAGTTTGTTAGTGAAGTCTTATTTACTGAATGAGATAGAAGTCCTGACCACAATAATACACCACGCAGCCAGCCAGCCAGCCATGAATATTCCATGAATTTCCAGCTCAGTAAAAGTCTTAAAGGGGTTTTTGTACCCTGTGTAGTCACTTGAAATTACATGGTGAAGTGCCTTGTATAGTCATATTCTATAGTTGGAATGACAGCCTGCACAAATTTCAAGAAAATAAGAAGGTACCTGAAAGTAAAAATTAAGGAAAATTTACTCATTATCATAGAAGAATATAAAATGTTTGTCTTAAGCGTAATATCAAACAATACTAGGCAACTAAAATCTTGAAAAAGGCTACTAACAATACTACAACTAGAATACATTAAACATTATGCTATAGGAGCAGGATATGGTTGGGAACATATGCTGATACAGTGGGTTATGCATACAGTGGGTTGCTGTACCCACCACACAACAAAGCGCCTCGATTGGGACCTGAGTGCAGCTGTGCAATGGGTGACACCTCAGCACCACACTGGAACAGTGTAAAAGGGTTTTATTTATTTATTTATTTTTTACTGTGGTAATTGCTTTCACACTGAAGAACAGGAGCAAAAGAACTTTTTGCACAATAAGACGGAATGTTTTATAAAGCCAGAAATACAGTAGATTTTAAATACTCTGAAACATATTTAAAAGATGTGAATTCTACTACACAGGAGTATGTTCTCATTTTTTTATTCTTAATAAACAACTTTATTTGGGTATGTCCAATAATTATTAACCATTGCATTTATAAAACAACTAGACATTAAGCCCGTTACAATAATGGGCGCTAGAACAGTAGTGCATAAACATTAGTAGGAACAGTCTATATTAAATGGCAAGGGACCTTGACCTCATTCTGTTTCTTGTCTTAATTTTTTTTTTTTTTTTGTCAAAAATATTTTTGCAAGAAGCCTAAAGTAAAATAATAATAAAAATAAAATAGAAACGTATATGACAAAACAGTAAGTATAATTAATATTGCCTTAGTATAAAACTTTGTAACAATCTGTAAGACAATATCTGAAGAAGATATTTAGGTAAAATTTTCAATTTTTTTACCTCATGAAATTTTTCTATACAATTTCATTATATACAGCATTTCTTGTAAATATTCTGTCTAAGTTTAGCAACAGTTTGCCTTATTCAGGACCATCTACAGCGTTGACAACAACATCTGGAAAACTTCTAACTCTTGATAATGCAACATATAACTAAATGACCATGGCTGAATACTGGTTTTGGTAAGTAAATGCCAACTTTTTCTAAGGTTTGCTCTTCTGAGTCTTTCTCTTTTAACATTTATCTGACGGTCATTTTTTTTTTTCTTCAATCGATCTATTTACTCTTATTTTTCTTTGTCTTTCAGCTTTTCTTTTGTTGATGTTTACTTGTTGAGCTGACCGTTCTTCCTGGAGATGTTGCTTATATTGGATTTGATTGTCTGTGTCTTTTGTCCTACTTGACGTGTCTTTTTTTTTTGGGTGGCATGTTGTTAGTAGATACGTCTGTAATATTTTCTGTTACAGTAATACTGGCTTGTATGTGGCTGTAATATGCATCCCTGTATTGTGTGTCTTTAATTTTCTCTCGCAGTAATACTGGTTTGTATTTCCGTAAAATGCCTGTAATTTTCTCTGACAGTAATACTGGCTTTGATGTCCATAATATGACTTTAATTTTCTGTCACAACAGTGGGCAATCAGCAGAGTGTCCCCAGCAACTGATGTAATGTGTGGCGTGTAGCTGATAATTGTGCCTGTGGAGTCTCCCCAGCAAGTACTGTTTAGTTCCCCAGCAATTATTTTAATCTGTGCTGGCATGCAGCTGATTATTGTATGTGTGGCGTCTCCCCAGCAATGGATTTTATGTGTGCGGCCGCGACTACCCAATCAGCACTCTCCCCAGCAATGGTGTCCTTTATTTCTTATCATGCGCTGCTGTGGCAAGGCCATTCACTGTGTGTCCAGCTTCCAGTGTGTATGCTTTATTTGCTTATCGTGTGCGGCAGCGGCTAGGCCATTCACTGTGTGCTCAACTTCCAGTGTGTTTGCGTACACGGTGCCGTTTGCATGGGCGGGGTGCGGTGCGCGGCACGGCCCGCGCATGTGCACTTCACCAGAAGACACACACACACGGACACCTGGACGCACACAGGGGTTTTATTAAAGAGGATGGTTAATAAAAACAAGCATTATGTACAGTAGCAAGTAATACACTTGAAAAATAATTTATGTTAACTTGCACTCTTTTGTGTTTCACATCAATCAGTTAATGTTACATTGGATATAATCAAGAGAATGGTGAATACTGTCAAGAACAGTACTCACTCAAGCTCTTAGCCTTTCATGCACTCAGGAGTCCAATTTGGAAATGCCAATTAACCTAACACTTGTGGCTTTGGGGATGTAAAAGGAACCCAGAGAAAATCCCATGCAGATATGAGGAGAATGTGCAAACTCAATACAGAACAACCAGGTATCAGATACAAACCCAGGCTCCTGGATCCGTAAGGCAACAGAGATAACGACTATACCATCCTGCTCAAGATTATGTTAAACACGGAAGCCTTATAGTAAATATTGGACTTTTTTCTCTCTAAGCTCTGTAGAAGCTTAGTAACACCATGTTATTTTGTGTTTATGATTGTGTTATTTTGCCATCGTCATAACTCTTTGCAACTGGTAATACTGTGTTTTGATATGCATTTCTCTACTAGAGAGGAGTAGAAAAAGATTTAACAAGGATGTTGTGGCCAATACAGAAACATAAATTTGTATATAAAGTATTTGTTGAAGTTGTATTTACTATTTTAATTCAAATGTCAACATAATATGTAATATGACTACTGGTGTCTAAACTTTTACCTGGGACACAAATCTTATCAAACATCAAAGAAAGTATGATCTATAGAGAAACAACTTGCAGATTTTTTTTCTAACACACTAGTTTAAATTAAATTAATTTGTTACAGCACACTCTGCAATTATTATCTTAGAAAAGATTCATCAACCCTTCTCTGTCCTGCACGCAATGTAAGCCTTTTCAGGAAATATACAGCTTTGACTTTTCCATGTTAAAGAGAACACAAGAATGCAGGTTTTAGGTAAGCACAATTTGTGTATCTCGTGACATGACTGCCACAAATCTTAAGTAATTTTTTTGAATTTTAAAGTATGTTTTGTAAAGGATACATGTGAACTCCCAGTTCTCCACCACCTTCTGCTACAGTTTCAATTATCTTTTTCATTACTTCAGCATGTCTGCAAATACAAAGAAAAAATGACCAAACAATTGACAGAAAAAGAAAAATGCTTATGCAAAGAAAGTCATTAGTAATTTTTTGAATACAGACTAAAAAAACACTACAGTACTTAACTAGTAAGACAGCCAATCTTTCACTAACTTGTAAGTCATTTTTCAAAGTCTCTTTTAGCACTAAACACACTCTGGATTTAAAGCCTTGGAATTGTTACACTATATAATATTTAGTAAGTTATCCATTTTAAACTGCGGTGGGCTGGCATTCTGCCCAGGGTTTGTTTCCTGCCTTGCACCGTGTGTTAGCCTGGATTGGCTCCAGCAGGCCCCCGTGACCCTGTAGTTAGGATATAGCGGGTTGGATAATGGATGGATGGATGGATCTGTTTTAAAATACTTTATTATAAATCTAAAATTGCTAGTTATCTGTTAAGTCAATCCCAACATGACTTCTACAACGGGTTAAACATGAATGCAGCAACCTTCCTCTTGAAAAGACCTCTAAAATATTGTTTTTCTGCAATTCCAAGGAATGCACATCAAGTATCTAAAAGCAGCCTTCTTCTGAATCAACGATACATTTGCCTGTTGGAAACAGAAGCAAGTTCTTCCAAGGTAAATCAAAATATGGAACAGAAGGAACAATCACATTGGTAACAGATAAAAATAATGAAAAGTATGTTGTGTATCAAAAATAACTAATTTCTGTTATCAATTCTGATTTTCTTTAACAACATAGCCCAGGAGGAGGCATGTTCCTAGCTCAGGATAAAGCTAAATCATTCCAGCAAAATGGAAAAAACCTGATGTGCAACCATGGGCAGAGAAGCTAGAGCAACAGTCTAGCAGTCTGAATAGATTTACTCTTAACATCTGTGAGGGACACCACATGAGGACTGGCACCTCAGCCATAGCTGTGAGATCCTTAACTGCCCGGGGCACCCATGGCCTGGAAGGACAGGGGAAGACAATTTGCGTGGAGCATTGCCACCAGGTGTTGTGATTGCCAATAATGGTAGGTGGCATCACTTCTGGGTTACAGTACCAGCACTGATTCCCACGGGGCAGTTGGGAACTGGTGTTCATTGGCTCAGCCCGGATGGGTTCCGTAGATGCCGCCAGGGATGCTTAGGAGACTAGCATAGAAGTACTCCCAAACCACAGTCTCCAGATACCAGAAGAACTTCTGGGTTTTGGATTAAAGGAATAGCCTGCCTCAGCTCGGGGAGCCAAAGTCAGAAGGAGGAGGAAAAAGCTTGCTGAGAGGAGTGGAGGAAGAGATGACAGAGTTATTTTGAGCAACAGAGAATTGCTGAGAGTTGGAGTAGTGGTTTTGGCATGCAAAACATTAAGTGTTTCCTACAAGCCCCCTAGGGACCAAACAGCAATACAAGGAAATGGATTTGACTTTGGAAAGGAGAAGGGGGATGTGGGGGTTCCCCATCTGCCTGGGTCATTTTGGTTACAGTACAGATGGTGGTAGGTTCAAGATGCTCCCAAAACAGTTGGATAGCACGGATCCAACCCGTACAGCCACAGTATGCTTAAAATGAAAAGGTTGAATTGCATCAGACTTTGCACACAGCTTACATATTACATTCCTGGAATGTTCTGGTTGATCTTCTCTAGCCACTCTTTAATGCTGTTATGTCTACTTTGTAATAGGGAGAGATCAAAACTGCAAACGGTATTATACAACCCCAAATCAGAAAAAGTTGGGACAGTGTGGAAAATGTGAATAAAAAAATAAAGCAGTAATTTACAAATTTCCCTTAATTTTTATTTCATTGCAGACAGTATGAACACAAGATAATTCATGTTTTTTTGGTCAACATCATTTGATTTGTAAATAAACATCCATTCTTGCAACACATTCCAAAAAAAGTTGGGATGGGGGCAATTCAGGGGTAGTAATGAGGTATAATAACTAAATAATGATGTGATTTGAAACTGGTGATGTTAACAGGTGATTGCAATCATGATTCAGTACAAAAGCAGCATTGAGAAAAGGCCTACTCCTTTAGGAGCAAAGATGGGCAGAGGATCGCCAGTTTGCCACCAAGTGCGGGCAAAAATCTTTGAAATGATGAATAAAAACGTTTCTCAAAGACAAATAGGAAGAGATTTGGGCATTTCTCCCTCTACAGTGCATAACATAGTGAAAAGAATCAGGGAATCTGGAGAAATTACCGTGCGCAAAGGCCAAGGGCGCAAGCCTAAACTAAATGGCCGTGATCTCTGAGCCCTCAGACGGCACTGCATTAAAAACCGGCATTCATCAATAAATGATATAACTGCGTGGGCTCAGGACTACTTCAGGAAGTCACTCTCAAGCACTACAGTATGTACTTACATTAGGAAATGCCAGCTAAAACTGTACTGTGCCAAAAGGAAGCCCTACATAAATAGTGTCCAGAAGCGCCGTCGACTTCTCTGGGCTCGGAGGCATCTGGGATGGTCCATTGTGCAGTGAAAACGTGTATTGTGGTCAGACGAATCGGTTTTTCACATCTTTTTTGGAAGAAATGGACGCCGTGTTCTGCGGATCAAAGAGGAAAAGGACCATCCAGACTGTTACCAGATACAAGTCCAAAAGACAGGGTTTGTCATGGTATGGAGTTGTGTCAGTGCCTTCGGCAAAGGTAACTTGCACTTCTGCGATGGCACCATCAATGCTGAGAAGTATATCTCAGTTTTGGAGGAACAAATGCTGCCTTCAAGACAACGTCTTTTCCAGGGACGCCCATGCTTATTTCAGCAAGACAATGCCAAACCACATACTGAGCGCATAACAAAGGCATGGCTGCGTAAGAAGCGGGTGCGGATGCTTGACTGGCCTGCCTGCAGCCCTGATTTGTCTCCTATAGAGAATGTTTGGCGCATTTTGAAACGAAAAATGCGTCAACGAAGACCCCGTACTGTTGCACACCTAAAACGTTGTTTGCAGGAAGAATGGGACAAACTAACACCTGCAACACTTAGTCACTTGATTTCTTCAATGCCTAAACATCTTTTAAGTGTTGTTAAAAGTCAGGGGAACTGTACAAAGTGGTAAATGCTGTACTGTCCCAAATTATTTTGAAATGCCTGAAGCCTGAATGGCAAGAATGGATATCTATTTACAAATCAAATGATGTTGACAAAAAAAACATGAATTATTTCGTGTTCATACTGTCTGCAATGAAATAAAATTTGAGGAGAATTTATAACTTGCTTTTTTCTTTTTTTATTCACATTTTCCACACTTTCCCAACTTTTTCTGATTTGGGGTTGTAGAAAATGTTTCAGAAGTGTGATACACAGCTTAAGTAAGCATAACCTCTCTTCATTCACAATCCACACATCTGGGTATTTAACCCAGCATCCTATTTGCCTTATTAAATCACTTCTGTTCACTGCCAGGATTAACAGTAGATAGTGAAGACACCACAAAGACTCCCAAGTTCTTCTCATAATGCATACTTTATGTTTCAAACATTTCATTATATAGTGAAATACTAACACTTTTAGTTCCTATGTGTAACTGTTTACATTTACTTCCATTAAACTTCATCTTTCAAAAAATCTTCCTAGATCTATGTTCTGCCCAGATCAATCTGAAACAATTCTGTTTCTAGGTAATCTGAAATTCCAATTAGTTTATCTTCTGCTACACTATTACAGTATTTATTAAGATCATTTACTGTATGTACATTAAAATGAGAAGCAGACCCAACATTGATAACCGAGGATCAACATTTTTAACATCGCCTAATTCTGAAAATATTCCTCTCACCATAACCCTTCCTGGTATTCAGGCTGCTTTGCACCCATTTACACACTACATCATGAATTTCCACTTCTTTTAGTATGATCAGTAACTTCTTATGTCAGACCCTCTTAAAAGCTGAAAATAATAAATAACTTTTCAATTGCTTTTGTTGTTTCCATATAAAATTCGAGGAAATGTTTAAATCAAGGGCAAACCTATCAAAGCCAACTCTCCATTGTTTCTGTAAGCTAACCAGTTACAGCAGTCAGAAGCAATGCCAATCTTACAAAGCTCCTCACCAGCCACACACACTTTTCTGATCATATACTTCTCCTTCCTTCCTTATCTAATTCCAGCATATTAATAAAATAAAGATCCTTTGTCTAAACCAACCAATATCTCGTTCTTGCCAAGTAATCTTTTCCTTAACAATTGCTTTGATTGATTTACCTTTGATTCATGTTATGCGTACTAGTAGTTACTTGGATCAGCTAGATCGCATTTAAAATATAATGGGACAACAAATACTAGCTTCCAATTCTGCATGCCTGTACACAGTGTACAGCGCTTTTTAAAAAATATATTTTAAAGGGTTTATATATAATATCCACTTAGTAACTTCCTTAAACTGTCTTGGATAAATGCTATGTGCTCCATTCAATTTGCTTGCTTTTTAATTTAAGCAGCAGTTCTTTAATGGTCCCAGTAACTGCTGGAAAGTTATCAATTTATTACATAGGTAGATAATACACACCATTAACAATTAGGTTTTTTTTTTTTTTTTTTTTAATATCAGGTTGCTTCTACAGGAATTTTTAAATCGAGATACTGTAGGTCCCAAACACTGATGCAGTGCTAGTAAGGATACTGATGACAACAGACTGAATACCGAAAAAGTTGTTCCCTGTTGAATTAACTTGTTTTCTAATTTTAATTAGCAAACTATATACTTCCCTCTGTAACATACAGTATTTTCCAGGCTAGGATTACTCCAACTAAGCGCAATGAAACAGCAAGGTAGGGGAGCAAAGGTCAACATGGTATATTGCTCATGCCTCCATGGTGCAACGTCAAGAATTACTGTTGTCCAAAAAGGCTATTCTCTCTATTATAAAAAAAGATTTCTGGAGAGAAACAGTAGGGCGATGATAAGTTCTTCATGTTAAGATCACGGAAGACACTTAAAAGACCCGTGTGACTAGAGAGATTGGCCACAGAGCATCTCGCGGGGACCTTAAACATGAGACTTTGTGCCAAGAGATTGGCCCAGGACCGTCTCGCGAGGACGTAGAACATGAGATTCTTGAAAGACACGCCCTACTTACACATAAATAAGAGCAAGGGCTGCCAGCAACACATTCTATGTGGCTTTGAGCACACACAGATCCAGGGCTCTCAGCGTACATAAAGCGTATAAGGACAAAACGGCATAAATGAAATGCAGATGACTAAGCGAAGAAGAAAGCAGCGCAGAGAAAGAGACGCAAAAAAGAAAAAGAATAATCTAGGTGCAAATTCAGAAAATAAGGAAAGTAATTAGCAGCCCGGAACAAGTGGAATTGAAAAAAAAACATGTCCAATCGGGACATTGGCACTATACACATGCAGAGCAAGTTAGAGATTATGAAAGCAGTGGAATTCGAAAGGCTCAAAAAAAAAAAAAAGTTGGCGCAATACACATGTGGAGAAAGTTAAAGAATATGAAAGTAGGAAAATCAGAAAGTATAAAAAAAGAAAGTAAAGAACGCAGGAGCGCAAAGAAATGGAAATTATTACTAGAAAAAGGGAAAATAATCACCACGGACCAGGTGTCATATAAAAAAAAAAATATATGCAGGATAAAGCAAGGTCAGAAATAAAAGACAGAGTAGAAAACAAAGTAAAACGTCATAAAAAGGTTAAAAAACAAGGGGGCCAAACACATGCACAGCAGGTTAGAGATAATGAAAACTGGAAATCAAAAGACTAAAAAAAAAAAAGTAGGCGTGAAACACATGCAGAGCAAGATACAGAATATGAAAGCATAAAAAAATGACAATGGCAAAAAAAAAAAAAAAGAAAGTAAACATCACATTAGCGCAAAGAAAGAGAAATTATTACTCGGTGAAATAACGAAAAGGTGAATAGAGATCGAATATATGGACATAAGTGATATGTCAGAAGTATGTAAATATTGTAAGGCTTTGAAATTTAAGTCAAGAGAATTTCAAAAACTGAGTTTACCTCGCATGCATTTTATTGGTTACTTTGCAAAAAAAATTATTAAATGCTGATGATGTAGATTGTTTTGTCTGTGCTGAAATTCCAAACAGGCAAACCTATCCTGAATTATGGTACAAAGTCATTAAACACATCTCACTGACCTCATTAAAAAGATTTAGCACGTTGGGACTCGAAAGATTCCAAATATTGTTTTTGCAGAAGTTCTAAAATAAAAGTGAAACTAATGATATAGCAACAATTCAAAGAAAAAAAAATCTTAATAGTGTGTATTCGGAAAAACAAAAATGGGGGTTGGCGAACAAAGCGAGCAGGGGGCAAAGCCCTGTAGTTTATATTAAAAAAAAATAAAAAAATTTTACCTACAGCAATAAATTGCAGTACCTGACAATAAGGCAAAAACATTTAGCTCTGTCATATTAAAGAAAATGGCACACTAGAAAAAAAAAACAATCTAGCTAAGATAAGGAGGATTGGTTTGTAGTGAATATAAACATGACAAAATATTAGCGCTTCCATCCACAGTGAACAGATTCTGAGTTATACTCATTTCAAAATCTAAATGTTCACCAATCCCAATAAACATCTAAATATCACATAAAAGTTAAACATGAGCTTTAGGTCTCTGAATTAATAACTTTGATGATCTCCTATTCACATAATATAAACAGTAATACTGAGTTTTTTAAAGAAAGATTTATTCATATAACAGTTGATATCCTGGAACAGACATAAAAATATGGTAAAGACATTTAAATTAAATTATATGAATTAAAAAGACCTACAAATTTTGAAGTTACATGGGGCGGGCTAAGAGGGTATATTATGCCTATGCAAAGCTAAAATTATGGTGAGAGATTTTATGAAAATTATCCAATAAATTTAGATGAAGTGATGAATCTGGATCAGGTACAGTGGCATGAAAAAGTTTGGGCACCATAGCTTAAAATGTCTGTTACTGTGAATAGTTGAATGAGCAGAAGATGAACTGATCACCAGAAAGGCATAAAGTTAAATAAAACAATTCTTTTCAGCATTTTATGCAAGGTTAGTATAAAAACATGTAATCTTGCATAAATTAAAAAAATGTGTCATCTTTAACTTTGCCTTTTGATCAGTTCATCTTCTGCTCACTGAACTATTCAAAGTAACAGACATTTTAAGCAACGGTGTCCAAACTTTTGCATACCGATGTAAGTAAAGAAAAATGTCATTACCACAGAAAATATATTTTTATACTTTAAAGTAGTCAGATGATTACACATTTGAATGGGAAGTGGGCTGAGCATAGAAAAAATACTCTTGAAAATGAGGACTACCCTGCAACATCCTAGACTGAACTGACTGATTTTATAAATTAATTTAAAATTTGGAGTTAAATTGAACTCAGTATCAAGATACCTGCATGGATGCACTGAACACATAGCTGGAGGTGGAAGATGAGGATGGTTCTCAATTGTTACAGTTTTTTTGACGTGGTCCTGGCTTATATCTTCATACATCTGATCTACTGTCAGAGGATGTCTATTCTGAAAAAGAATAATAAAAAAAAAATTGCCAAAAAAAAAAGTAACCTGACGAAATTACATTAACTGTACATTCAAATTTAAAGTATCATTTTTTATCAACAATGTGCAGTTTCTTTCTTAAGTAAAACTTTTGGATATTGTGCTAAATAAAAATTAACAATTAATAGTATACAGTGTAAACATTTCATAGCTGCAAACAAACAAACTATAAATATATACAATAAAATAATCCAAAACAATGTCAGGATACTTTTCCTTAAAGAGAAAACATCATCTGTACTTGTTTGAAATGTCACTGCTTTTTAAGAGTACTGAACAAAGTTAATAATCTAACATTAAACATTAGAATAATTTCAGCAATTAGAAGTAAACCGATTTTCATGCATTTACCTCATCATAGCCAAATAACCAAAGCCGTGGAGTTTGATAATACTTGTCATAGGTAATGTACAAGTCATAAGTTCGAGTTTGCAAAATGGCATCTTCTCCTCCAGTATCTGCTTTAGGTTTGCAGGCCTCTACAATTTTACTTGTGTCTACTGTATCCTGAAACAACAAGAATTTACTATTTTACAGTGTAATTGATATTTCCTAAATTCAAATTTTTAATTCCAGTTGATATAACATATGCAAAAAGTTCTTAGTATTAATAATAAATCATATGTAAATACTGAAACTTCTTAGTAAAGTACTTACTAACAAGCTCTCTTTATTTCCTGGTTTAAAAATGTCTACTATATTAAGGTTTTTTGGAATGGGCATTTTAGAACATAATACACTAATTTACTGTATATTATCAGAAATAAAATGACAATAGCATGAATTTCATTATCCAAACACTACACATTTTAAAAAGATGTGAAGATAATGATTTGCTGTACCCAAAAGAACAAGGTCTTAAATACACTAAATTATTGTGTAATGCCCATATATAGTGCAATTTGGACATTAAATTTTAGAAAAAACAATCTTTAAAAAAATCCCTAGATAAACATACTTTGAATTATTTAATTCATAATAGCAGACTTATAATCTAAGCACAGAATAAAAATGAACTCATTTTTCTAAAGACACAATTCTCACTTTGCATGTTGATCTACATCCCTGTCCTCAACTTTGGTCATGAGCTGTGGCTAAGTTGGGCTGATGCTCTGAGATATGGTGATAAGCTAAGCAATTCATGAGAGCCTCAGAGTAGAGTTGCTGCTCCTTCAGAATGACAGGAGCCACAGGAGGTGCTTTCGGCATTTCGTAAGGATACTCCTGGAGCATTTAATAGAGCTGTACTAAATTAGAATCCAAGTTAGGTCCTGTCTCGCTGTGGTCTTAAAAGATCCCTAGGAATCTTTGTTAAAGAGTAGGGTGTATCCCAAAGTCCATGCTAAACTGTCCACCATGGCCTAGTCATTCTAGCCCACTAATCATTTTCTGTCACTAATTGCATCTCTCTCTTACCACCAAAAAGCTAATATGTGGTGAGCATAATGGCACAAAAATGGCTGCCATTGCATCATCCAGGTGGATGCTATATATTAGTGGTGGTTGAAGTGGTTTCCCACTCACTGAAGCATAAAATAATGAATCACTGTAATTATAAAAAAAAGATGTTTATGAATTCTGAATTTACTGTTTTCTTTTAAACTGCTTGCAGATAGTTGCAGTACTTAACAGTTTTAAAAAAACAATTCAGTCAAGTTTGCTTTAGTGTGTTCATGTAAATTTTAGGAGAAACACAAGATCACTATGAAATTGTTACTAGGTCTAACCCATTTAAAAAAAAACCAAAAACTAAATATCTAAATGCATTATGCTTCTCTTGGTTTTCTTGGCATTGTCACTCTAGTAACTACCATTTCACATTACAATTCCTACTGATAAACCTCATATTTTCTGTCTGACCCACAGCTGTCTGAATACAACATTACATTGTATACCACAGATGATCAATGTCTAGTGTTTTGTTGTTAACTATGCTAATGACACTATATTGATGGATAAGATCAAAGCAATTACTTTAAAAGTATTTATCAAAGGACTGTTTCAAAATGATGAAAATTTGTTTTCCTTTATAAATGTTTCTGTCTATATGGATACAGTTGAGAATATAAAATTACAAGAATCCTTTTGTAAAAATGACTAAATAAAAAAAAAAACAAACAAACAAGAAACTCTTAAATTTGTAAATTGTAACAAAAATGTATCTTTTCTTTTGTTGGCAAACCGTCACAATAGTATGTCATACACAACAGAGTACCTCAAAAATTAACATACCTCATCAACTTCCAATAGCCCACTCTCTTCATATTCTGAAAAAAATATATAATTTAAAAACTCAGTAGGTACAATTCCTGCTCTTATTAAACATACAGTAATTGAAGTTTGGATCATTAACACCTAAATGTCTAACCAGTACTGCACATTAGATACTGTTAACCACTGTATATTAATGATATGGATATAACTACATCAGTAAAAAGTATGCTCAATTGTTGTTTTAATATCAGGCATACAGTACCATCTGTATGGAATATGATTTACTTCTACATATGAATACAAACTGCTACACAGAGTAACTGAAACTAGTTTGTTAAATCTATGTAAAATTCTTACAAAAAATAAAAAATTCTATCATACATTATTCTTTGTACTTAGAGGATACAATCAAAACATAACTACATTATAAGTAAACAAATTTCCCTTGGATGAAATACACTATATATAGTTTGTGAAAAGAGAAAGAAAAATTGCAAACTGCAGCAGAATACAAAACTATTGCACTGCTTGGCTAATTCAGTTCTATAAAAATATTGAGATAATTGTCATTTAATTAAGTGTCATTTAAATAAACTCTCACTGCAGGCCAAAAATAATCAAGTATGACAGGTTGTGTGTAAACAACAATCTAAAAATCTAATACATACAAATACTTACCTTCCATATCAGCTGCTTCACCCTCCTCATCATCATCTTCATCGTCTACACAAGCTGTAGAACCAACTTTGAGATTATCCTGCAAATAAATAAAATGTAACAACATAAGAGTATAATCCTTGCATTAGATGAATAAAATTATGTAGTGCAAAAATCAATTATTCTATGTTGGCATTACAATGATTTCAAGAAGAAGAAGAAAAAGACTGCTTTGAAATATCTAGTCAGAGAGAATGTACATTGCACTGATGTGTGTGTGAACTAGAACAGTTATTAACCTAATAATTGCAAAATGCAAAGAGATAAATGGGTAAAGCTTGGGACTAAATAATTTAAGCGTGTTATTGGTTTGGATAACTAAAAACAGACCTTCAGAGTTTCTTTATAAAGAAAACCAGAAGTAAATAAACAATATTTTACTTTAAATTTCTGCCAAATTTAAATCATAAGTACTTTTCACTGATTTTGAGATACTAAAGATGTTTAATACTACTTAAATGTTTCTCCAAAGTCATCTTCATAAATAACTAGAGAGAGAATGACAGAATGAGAAGAGGGGAAAAAGGTAAGGAATATACACTATTCACTTTGTATCCTCATACAAAAAAAATGAAATGTGGAACTGTACCTTTAAAGCTGCAGATAAAGGATTTTTTAATAGTCTAATTTTATTTGAAAGTAAAAGTTGTACTTCCATGTTAAGGAGTGAGGATACATGCTCTATGCAGTTACTTACAGGATGATCTAGCTCTAGGTAATGTGGTTTATATGCAGAACAAAGTAACAGAAAACAGTGCTTCTCATATTCTTGAATTTCCTCTTTTATCTGTATTGTTTGCCATTTTACACACTACTTGAGATTTTCAAAGTCACATAACTTGCCTGATCCAACAGGACTATACTATATCATGCAATTTATACCAGTACTATTTCAACATTTTTGGCACTGAAAAATTCTTTAAACACTCTTTAAACCGATTGTTTTTCTTTTTAAATTCCTAATCAAGGGCATTTCATATTCAATTTCTACAGTATTTTTGATCATGTAATTTTTCTGAAATACTAGGGGTTAACATTCATGGCATGCACTCATAAAGCAGTTTGTCAGACCCCAATTATAAATTTAAAAAATGAAGCAGGACACGTTATAGTTCTGCATCATTATAAGCAAATAAAAAACAACGCTTGCACCCACTCCTTCCTGTAAGATCCAATATTAGACCATTACTCTAATCTAAATCTAATATATGAAACCAACAAAGAAGAGAGCTGCGGAAGACTTTCTTTAATCTCACTTCTCAGTTTCAAAAGGTTTCAATCCACTGCTGCATAGAACCAACTTCAGTTTCCCCTACAGCACTGTGCTGATGATGCATCCGATGCTAAGCTAGTGAATGTCATCAGTAATGTCACCTAGGGTCACTGAGCGTTTCTGATCTTTCGAACATCAGACACCCTCACTCAAGTGATGCAGTTGAGGGTAATCAAGCCCGAGCTTGTGCCCTAGCTGCAATCTCCAATGGATCTGCTCCCATTTCCATGGTCACAGTAAGGTCTTCCATGAAGGTGCTGATGTCGGGTTGGCACATCTCAGATTTGGTCTTGGGGATTCTGACTTTGGTTCAGCTGATTTTATTACCAAGTAAATTGCAAGTGCAAACGAGATCAGTGAAATGGTGTAGCCCATGATGATTTCTACATCCAGTCTTTGCCACTCTGATGTTTCAGGCCTATGCCACAAACAATTAAACCTGTGCTCATTGGACTACTACTTTAATGTGCAGGTTTCTATTACACTATACCTAAAGTAAAGGTTCACATATATGACCTTATAAGAAAGCAGTAATTACCATGAAAAGTAGAAATGAGTGAGTTTATTTGAGATTATATTTAAATGGCCAGTGACTTCTTGATAAAGCTAAAGTGTTCAAACAAATTTGCCTATCCTGTAATACTATAGCTTATTACAGGGCATGGTAAAGCAGAAAAGGTAAAACACTTTTTATTGCATGTTAGAGATTGAAAGTGACCAACCCCAAAGTGAACTAATGGCTGGTTCTTCAGTTTGCTTGAAAGTAAACGTATTCAGTATAACAATCAAAGGAAAAAATAGATTTTTTTATAAATTAATTTTGACATGATCTACAACTATTACAATTATTACACATACAGAAAAATCACAATGAGCAACAGAACTGGGTGGTCAACTAGCCCCTATTGAGAATTACATTATATCCAATATCATGGGCACCCAGTTCTAAACTGCATTGTGTACTCTGAATTGTACTGAACATCATAAAAGATAACCAAAATATTAAACATACTTTACTGTCCAGTGTTATCTCTCGCACTGCTTCTGTCACTCCAGACACCCCTGAAAAAAATAACAAACAAATTAATTATAATACGTTGTACCTGGGCACTTAGGGGTGAAATCTTAAAACAAGGAATAATTCTGTTAAAATACAAAGTACTTCAAATATCTGAACAACTGTATTAAACTGGTTAATATGGAATATACAACCCCAATTCCAAAAAAGTTGGGATGCTGTGTAAAATGTAAATAAACACAGAAAGCAATGACTTGCAAATGTCACAAACCCGTATTTTATTCACAATAGAACATAGAAAACATTAAATGCTGAAAGTGAGACATTTAACTAGAGTATTTCATGAAAAACATTAGCGCATTTTAAACTTAACGGCAGCAACACATCTCAAAAAAGTTGGAACTGAGCAACAAAAGGCTGGAAAAGTAAGCGGTACTTGTTGAGGGGTGGGGGTCGATTTGTTCTTAATTTTACTTCTTGTAAAAATTGATTGATTTATATGGAATGATTGCAATAAAACTAATAAAATTAAAAAATAAAAAGTAAACAGTACTTAAAAGAAACGTCTGGAAGAACATTTTGCAACTAATTAGTCTAACTTGGTAACAGGTCAGTACCATGACTGGGTATAAAATGAGCACCTTAGACAGAAAGAGTCTCTTTGAGGTAAGGATGGGCAGAGGTTCACCAATCTGCAAAAAACTGTCTACAAATTGTGGAACAATTTCAAAATAATGTTCCTTAACATAAAATTGTGAAGACTTTGAATATCTCTTTATCTACTGCATATAATATCATCAAAAGACTCAAAGGGACAAGGCCAAAAATCAATATTGAATGCCCGTGATCTTAGGGCCCTCATGTGACACTATATTAAAAATAGGAATTATTTTATCATGGAAATCGCTGCATAGACACAGGAACACTTCTAGAAATCACGGTCTGTGAATACAGTTCAACATGCTATCCAAAATGCAGGCTACAGCTTTATTATGCAAAGAAGAAGCCATATGTGAACATGATCCAGAAATGTCGTCATCTTCCCTGGGTCAAAGCTCATTTAAAATGGACAGAGGCAAAGTGGAAAACTGTTCTATGGTCAGATGAATCAACATTTGAAATTCTTTTTTGGAAGACATGTATGCTACATCCTCCAGACTAAAGAGAAGGGGCACCATCCAGATTGTATCAGTGCTCAAATCAAAAGCCTGCATATCTCATGGTATAGGGGTGCATTAGTGCTTATGGATTTGGCAGCTTGTATATCTAGAAAGGCACCATCAATGCTGAAAGGCAAATACAGGTTTTAGAGCAACATATGCTCCCATAAAGACAATGTCTTTTTCAGGGAAGGCCAGACATATTTCAGCAAGACAATGCTAAACCACATACTGCATCTATGACAACAGCATGGCTTTGTAGGAGGAAGAGTCCAGGTGCTGAACTGACCTGCCTGCAGTCCACACCTTTCACCTATTGAAAACATCTGGTGCATCATGAAATGAAAAATACGACAAACACAACCCAGGACTGTTAAGCAGCTAGAATTCTATATCAGACAAGAATGGGACAACATTCCTCTCCCAAAAGTCCAGCAACTGGTCTCCTCAGTTCCCAGATGTTTATGGACTGTTGTTAAAACAAGAGGGGCTGCTACACAGTGGTAAACATGGCCCCATTCCCTTATGAATTGTAATAAATTATAAAAAATACCTATGCACACTAAAAAGAATAAAATGAAATTGTACACCCTACAAAAATGCAGAGACAGGGTTGAAAAGATGTGCTTACAAAGGGTAGATGCACTCAGTGGTCATATTGTTAGGTAAATCTGGATGATAATGCAAAAAGCCTCCTCTTCCAAACAGCCAATGATGTGGCTGTATTTCAATACAGTATATGGTTAATAGTTGAAATTCGGACTGTGTCCCCAATTATTGTAAAAAAAGTGACAGCAAATCATCTTTTATCAGTTGTAGCGAAAAATAAAATTTCTGGGAGGGAATTTAAAAAAAAAAAAATAAGATTTTCAAACTCTAACAATAGATCAGAAATCATACTACTAAGGAGTAACAAAGAGATATGCTTTTAAGTGCAGATGTTGGTGACTGTTTTGTGTTAGTACTGCTTGATTTAAGTATAACTTTTGATTTGATTTAATAGATACACTGGGACGGTATATCTGGATTGGCACTGGAATGATTAATCCCTACTCTGTGAAAAAGAAAAAGGTTGGTTGTGATTGAGAACTACTTCAGTCATCATTACAACTGAGCACTGGCGTCATGCCTGAGGGTTCTATTCTGGGGCCAATTTGGTTTTCATTATATACAGAATGCAGTCATTCCTCCATATCATATGCATTTCTACTGTCATACCTTTCTGACTAATAATTTCATAAAGTTAGAATATTTTGGGGAATTTTTGATTTAGATGTAAATTTTAGTCAGTGTGAGGGGAAAAAAATAACTGGTAGTCTTTTTATCATCTTACAACAGATCTATGGTTCTCTCTTTTGGGCACACACACAAGATTACAAATGAGATTATATGATTGTGCCTGTCTAGATTAGAACTTGGACTTGACTTCAGCTGGTTCAATTCTGCGGCTAGAATTCTTACTAAGACAAATCTATTGCCTCTTTACCTATTTGGCAATGACTTAGAATCAGTTTTTACGATGTTCGGCTTTAAATGGCTTAGCTCCAAATTATCTTTCAAGGCTGCCGAGTAAGTCTTTGATTTTAAATCATGTTAATCATTTTATATTTTTCATTTTATTTTCAGCCTTCTGTTTGCTGTTCTTTTTTGTTTTACCATTTGTTTACTGCTCTATTTTTTATTGTTAGTTTTTCTATCTGTTTTAAACTGTGAAACACTATTTTATTCAAAGGTGTCATACAAATAAAGCTCTTACTACTGTTATATATAACAACAATAATAACAATAATATATTTATTATATATTATTATATACAAATGCAAGCATGTTCTAGAGGTTTAGTTATAATTCAAACAAATATTAGAATGAAAAAACCATAGTAAGATTTCTGATGCTAAATGTCATAGTTGGAGCATCTCAGAACCAGGTAATCTCCTAGGATTTTTCACAGACTACCCTACAGAATAGTGCAACATACAAAACACATTGTTAGTGCCAGTTGGGTGGACAAAGCTCCTTGGTAATGAGAGATAATACAGAAGAATAAAAGAATCTCAAACAGTACTTTGACACTGATGTAAAAAGGGTAACTCTGAACAAAACATACAAAGTTCAAGACTCTGAAATGGAGGACTACAGCAGAAGAAGACCACGTAAGTCAGATACATACAGAAAGATAAGGCCACAGTGGACTTGTGATCACAAAAACTGGGCAGCTGAAGATCGGACAAATGTGACCTGGTCAGACAAATCCCTTATGTATCCTTGTGATACAGTGAAGAAAAACGACTGTGGTGTGTGCAATTTTTAATAATTAGAGAGTGCTCAGGCTATGAACTGGCACTGGTGCATGTGGTAGTGTGGCAGAGAGGCTACAGAGTTTTGATGGGGAGATTGGGAAGACAGGCATTCAATTGACAAATGTGCTGTGGCCAATTTGCTTGTTAGTGCTCAGAAGTTCAAGATGGCAGCAACTGCACCCGACTGAAGTAAAAGACATGAGCCTGAGCAGAAAATAGGGAGGAAAGAAAAAGCAATCAGAGGTTAAAACGAAAACAAAATAATGGCAGGATCAGAAGGGAGCCAGTGCAATTGTGGAGCGAAGGCAGGCAGTCAGGGAAGTGTGCCCTGCAGATGAGTGTGTGGCCAGTGCTTGAGAGGGCAGAGAGTGGGAGCGACCTACCAAGAAGATGAACTGCGTTTGTCAGTGGACGACCCCTCACACTGTGATAATGGGAGACAGTGAGCCGAGGAGACATCTGAATTAGAGAGAAGCATGGAGGCTCACATATGTTTTTAATGATTAGTAAGACTCTGCCTGGGATTTTAACCTTGTTTTTACTGTGACCTAACCTCCATGAGAAAATCTGTTTTCACTGGATTATTTATTTAATTATGAAGGATGGGAAACAGCATGTCTGCACTTTAAGAATTTGAACCCCTAGTTTTTTTGAATAAAAGCACAAATGCACTTTGCATCAACCATTGTCTGTTAAGTGTCCTCACTGCACAACTCATCCTGGTCATGTTATTGGCAGTTCTGGGAGCAAGAAGTCTCAGGGCTGCCAGAACAAACATGGTCATCAAAATGCTGCAATATGCAAGCAACTGTGTCAGAATCCAGTACAAACAGCAATAATCCACCCTGCCTTGGCAAAGGCTGATGGTGGTATTATAATGGGGAATGTATTTTAGGCATCTTAATATTAACTGAAGGCTATACATATGCCTGCCATTTAGGGATGTGCAATATTTTTGAAGTTCACATTGTTTCACATATGGATGCAACTAAGCACATGTAGTAGCATTTGTTAATATTATTATGATGATTTAAAGGTGATTTATTCCAAGTTTGTTTACAAATGCTACAAATGACAATGCCATACTGGCAAAAAAAACTCTAAAATTTGATCTCCATCATCATAAAATGGATCTGAATCAATGTCTACAACAGGAAACTAGAAGCTTTTTTTAAGGAACCAAGTTAAAAATTACTTACCGTAGATCCCGGAATACAAGCCGACCCGGTATATTAGCCGATCCCCTTCTCTACCGAATAAATTACATGTATTTGCCGATGACCGGTATTTAAGCCGACCCCCTTCTCCAAGCAAAATTTTCTAAATTTCCTTAAAAGTGTTTCTTCGGGTATATTTATAATGTTTATCGGCGAGAATTTGAGACTGCCGGCATTTTTGATGGAAAACAGGAAGTGATTGCGGAGAAGTTTGGTAAATTGGAACCTTTGTGTTGAAACTATATACGCAAATACGGTACATCGGCGGGTGGATTTCCGGAGACTTGTTATAAATTTGATTAACTTAAATACGCAATACAGTAGACCCTTGACTTACGAACTTAACTCGTTCGCAAAGGCTAACCCATAATGCGTTCCGAACCTCCCACTGCAACACTTCCTTAACCCTTTCATAATAAAAAACACCAATAATTTTTCTAATGTACTAACCAAAAAGTTATAAAAAGTGCCTAGCCTACTTAGATTAGGCTAGGAGCATGGCGGTGCGCAGCGGCTCAGGTCTCTCCTTTTCAGTGCACTTTTTTGTTGTTTTTGTACTTTTTTTTTGTCCTTGTTTGTGCACGATCGGTTCGGCGAACATCCGCTACACCATTCAGAACCTTATAGACATCGGTGTCCAGAGCCAGACATCTGTTTTGAGTGTTTTTCATCACACGCACAACATCCCAGACAACATAGCGAGACCAGCGGGCTCTCCGTGGTTTGTTGTCGGGTCTAAGAGACGACACAGACGGAGGAGGGAAAGAAAGCAGAAGCGGGGCCGCAGATACGGCGTTATGCTAAGGCTAAAAAACAACCATACAAGCCCTATAC
>JANRMT010062831.1:37425615-37517488 GCA_026402145.1 Polypterus bichir lapradei | reverse complement strand
TTGTTAATAAAAGTTTTTATTTCTTCAGATAATAATATGACTGAATCAAAAAAGAAATGCAGACAGTACAGCTTGGACTTTTTGTACTTATTTTGAATTTACATATTTATTTCATAAATGTCAAAAATGTAAAAAAAACTCTGCTCGTATTTTTTTGCTTTAATTTTCGTTTAGTGCAGGTTTCGATATTAAATGTTGCACAAGATAATGCCATATTCTGTAGTCCTTTTATCTTTTTCAGTCATTAATTACAAGTGATTAAAATGAAAAGTTTGATATCTTGTGAAATATTTAATATCGAGTACTGTACAAATTTATTAATTTGAGTAAGTAAAGTAAATGACTAGGGGGGGTTGGCGGTTTTAAAAGTTTTTGGTAAAGGGGTCTGTGGCCGAAAAAAGTTTGGGAACTTTTGCTCTAATCAGTCATGGTAAGTGTCAAGTCGGGTGTGATAGTTGGTCAGCTGCAACAACAGTGACGACGAACTCCAATGCCCACTGAAATCTCCTTTGTTCAGCCTTTCATGGACGGCACCCCGCATCTCACAGTTTGCCGTTTTCAACACAGTACATCCAACCACCAGCAAATCCACGTATTCTCTCCTGACAGTTAACTCTGTGCGAGAATCAGTTCTTTGTCAATTAAACTTCTATTTGAAATTTACCATTGATATAAACAAATTTTTCATTGTAAAAGTTCAAATATCTTATTGACAACTTTACCAATACCTACAACATTACCCCCCCGGTTCCCTTTTTTCTCTCTCTTTTTTTTTTTTTTTTTTTTCTTTTCTTCACCTCTGACCTGCACCCTCATTAGCTATCATCCAAACCAATAAAATAAGTTAGCATAAATCCTAGCGTTTACTTTTTAGTTAATAGCATTCTAAACATAATTACATAGCAATTTAACAACACACACGTTTTAAAACATCACGTTTTAAGGGCTACACTTACGGTTATAAATGAACTTATCCTTTGTTGTTGGGACGGTTCAGTTCAAACGTAAAGGAACTATCTAGCAGTTAGTGAAACCAACTTGACTCCACTGTGGTGAAAGGCAGTAAATCTTTCACAATAAACTTTGACACAGTCCTGTGGCATTCTGCTGTTTTTTCCTTTATTGTTTTTCCACACTGAGTGATGGAGAATGGGGTGGTTGTAGGTGTCTGAATTATGGTGTCCACTGATGAAGCTGTGGCTGCTGCTTGACTGACGGTTAAAACTGATGCTCACTTTCTATGTCCTTAATGAATAACTACCGACTTATTTTTTATAACGATGATGAATGTCACCTTGACTCAATGATGTCTAGGCAGTCACTTTTTCAGTTTGGCTAATTCCAGCAGAATTGGAGCTGGGAGGCTGCAGTGTGAATATGTTTCAGCAGCTGCTTTCCTGAAGCAGTTAAACACGCTGCACTACTTCACATTCATGTAATGTACTTGTGTCTCAAGAGGTTGGTACTGTTACCCACTTTACATGCAACTACCTTTTTAAACATAATGCACTTAACAGCATTATCATTATATTTACTAAACTGAGCCCACACTTTCTGAGCACTTTAGCTTATCTGTCATGATGACTGGAGATCACAGAATGTAAACACACAGCTACAAGACTAAAATGTGATCGCCTGACGCCTACAGTGTCATCATCATTAGGGGACGGTTAAGAAATTAAAAACATTGCTAATGTTAGAATGAATTAACGTTACAAAAATACCAAAAGCGGCATCATATTTCCAGGAGCTTATTAATATTTTGGTATCGACCAGTTTGGAAACGGTACCAATTTAATACAGTTTTTTGATACCCATCTCTAACTTTCACAATGCTGAAGCACAAATCACATTAAAAGGTGTCCAGGGTCAAAGAAGCTCCAATCTCTGTTGAGACTACTTTGGTCATGCGAAATAAACAGGATATTTAAGTTTTGTACCCAGCAATCAAATACATTTGCCAAAACACTGGTATCCACATAAAAATGGTATATTAATACTTCAGTTAAAAAAAAATCAGATGCATACAAAAACTTTAGTAGAACTTTTTGTTACAAAAAACACATTATCAGACGCAAATATACAATTACAGGAATACAGATATGTCCTCCAATGCTGCTATTATCACCCTTATCTTTAATGGCTCCACATGGCCTCATCTGCTTTGTCCATTTCCTGCACCTCATTTGGGGTCAGGGTCAACAAATAGTTAAGATGACTTGTCACAGCCATTCATCCATGTCAGCACTCTACACAACCCTTTTCTACCTTTTGCACCAACTCCTTTCAAGGATTGATGCGCTGTGGCATTTCATTTCACCAGCTTTCATTGATTTAGATTTTTCAGACATGCTGGGAAAATTATGTTTATTATTTTACAAAAATATAAACATAACTATGATACATGAAATACCTAAGCAGCACTCACGTAACAAAAAAAAGAATTGAGTCCTATAGTATGCATAATATTAACAACAGACAAAGCCTGTTCTGTTTAGGGAAAATGCACACTGACAATGTGTCTTATGCAACTTTATTATAAAGGTGTTTAGGATAAGCATAAAGTAATGTGGTTTACGGAATAATGATTGCTTTTGATAATTTAGAGGACCTTTTTTAAATTAAAATTGTTCCACACTGCTACCAGCATATGATAATTTTCCGCAGTGTATTAATTTTATAATAAGCAATTTCATTAACTGTTACTACTTAATCCGAAGGGATTATAAAATCATTTTAGTGTTTTAGAATATTACATTTGCTAAGAAAATGATTTATTTGAATTGGACTGTTGCGATTCAAAATGAAGACAAAGGTCTTTACATATTGTATTTACTTTGGCTTAGTTCTTTAATCATTTGTATTATTAATTATTGAAGCTGAAAAAGTTTAAATTCAATCTAAACAGCAAGATGTTTAATGAAATACTGGATATAGGCAATCTTACACATTCTTCAGATATGAAGAACACAACAGTGGACAAATTTGTTGTTACCTTTCCATGGGAAAAAAAAATACAACGGTCTCTGAAATAACTTGAAACTCACAAAAGTAATTGACATCCACAACTGGATATTTCGTATTCAAAAAAAATAAAAAAAAAAAAAAAAAAGACTTTGGTTTAGAGTTTTGATTCAAAAGAATATTTTAATAGTAACACAAATGGAAAAGCATGGACAAAAATGACAGACTCTTAACCTAATATTCTGTTGCACACCCTTTAGAGGCAATTACTGCAAACAAGTGATTCCTGTGCCTCTTGATGAGACTTCTACACCCGTCAACTGATAGTTTGTCCCATCATTCCTGAGCAAACTACACCAGCTTTGTTAGGTTTGAAAGGATCCTTCTCCAGGCTGTATGTTTCAGTTCTTTCCATACATGTTTGATAGGATTCAAATCAGGGCTCATAGAAGGCCACTTCAGAATAGTCAAATATTTTGTTCTTACCCATTCTTGGGTGATTTTAGTGGTGCATTTTGTGTCACTATCCTGTTGGAGGATCCATGACTTATAACTCATACAGAGCTTTTCTGACACTGGGCAGTATTTTTAATTCCAGAAGGTCTTGATAGTCTTGTCTACAATGCCATTTGAAATACACTTCCTCTTTATCTAATGAAACCAGAGTTCTCCAAAACAGCAACTAACAACCAACCAAAAAATGCATTTTATCCTTCTGTAGAGCTCAAAATCTGGAAATCCCTTTATAACCACTGCATATTACTACACATCCTCCCCAATTAATATCCTTACTTATAACGCTGACGTAAGGCACCCATTTGCAGAAGAGTGTTACTTTCACCACTTAAATTTCTTAAAGAATATTCCTTCATCAGGCATAATTACATTTATAAATCTTACTAAAAATCTAAAGTGTAAGTTAAAATAACCAACACAGTATGTTACAGGATGATAATCTTTAATTTTCCTCTTTTTGTCTTTTGCTACAAATAAAATATATTAATATAGGCACACTGTACTAAAAACAAATACACAATCCTGAAAATCACCAAGGAAGAAAAATGATCAGTCTTGAAAAGGACTTCAAAGTTATTTTTCAGGTTCTTGGGCTCCACTAAGCTACAATAAAATCAATATTGTCCAAATTGAACCTAAATTCACTTTATAATGAATTACGTGATCATTGTGGACCATCAATTTTATCTTAACATGTATAATTTTTTCTTACTGGCATCTTCTGCTTGGTAAATAACACATACTGCTTAAATCAACGTTAACAAAATCAAATTCAAGTATAGTTATGATATAACAGCAGCACATGAAATCATAAATAATAAACATATTTAGGATGCTTTCATTGACAGCACTTCATTTACAAAAACACATTAAAACTGTTTTTGTAGTATCAGATTTGTGAACAAGTGCCCTTCCTATTTTCCTAGGTTTATGACACTTTCTTTACAATGGTGAAAACACACCATTAAAGTGAAAGCTTTATGTTCCCCATTGCGGAACTATGGTACAAGCAACAAAACAAGGCAGCACTAGTTGTGATTTTTGAATAAGTAGATTGCCAGGTGTATAAAACATGCACAGCTATGGCAAACTGCAAACACCTTTCTGAACGTTTGGCTTAAGGAAGTATGCTGTTATTAAGAATATCTGTTTCTTTAATTCTTTGATGTTTGATAGAATTGATTTGCATAGGTAGAGCTACTAATCAAATTTTGTCAATTTCATATGCAAACTGTATTCACTGACCATAAACATTTCTTTGATTTTTTTCAAATACCCTACAGTGCATCCGGAAAGTATTCACAGCGCATCTCTTTTTCCACATTTCGTTATGTTACTGCCTTATTCCAAAATGGGTTAAATCCGTTTTTTTCCTCAGAAGTCTACACACAACACCCCATAATAGCAACATGAAAAAAGTTTACTTGAGATTTTTGCAAATTTATTAAAAATAAAAAAATTGTTATTGAATGCTCACTTAACATAAGGGATAAACAAAACTTAATATCTGAGAAGTGTTTTACTAACACTTAGAAAAAAAAAAACTGACCCATTTAGAACGGTTTCCACTTCTTATACAATCTTTGACAGTACACATTATTCTTCTTCTATCCAATAGTTGCTGCTATTTAAAGCTCATATACACAAAAAGTCTTACCTCTTCTGGGGTTATGACACCTGTTTCTTTAAACTTGGATTCCTAGAAGGACAACAAAGAAGGAATAATATTTCTATGATCTTACATTCTTAATTTTTACCTCTGTGTTTGAGGTAAAGGCAATTAATGAAAAACAATAAAAGGCTACAATGCAAAAAACATCAATTAAACACTGGAAGAAGGATCTCAGATTTTCCAAGTTAGTTATGCTCAAATAAAACATTTCCTAAATGTATAATTTTGATAATCTCTAGTTACCCATTGAGATTAAAACTTCTGCTTTTTATTAAATTAATTTGTTGATGCTACGTAAGATCACTAAAATGATGAATTGAAGATCTTTATCATCATTCCATTTAAGAATTTTTGCCACATTTCCTGTCAACATTTTAAATTAAAACAGAATTTCAATAAGAATCAGTTACCCTGTAGAAGGGTATTATACTGCTCTTCCCTAGACAGCCTATGTCATGATTTGACTCTGTCATAAGAGGTGTAACATAGAAAGCTGCCTATATCTATCCAGACACATATTTAACCAAGCTAGTGTTTTTGAACTGCAGAGGAACCTTCAGTTGCAGCAGTGTGCAAAAAATATTTGGGAGATCATGCTGGATGAACATTTAAATCTTATTCTGGTACTATGCTATGCAATATAAAATATATACTGTAAAATAAAATGAGATAGAGTGTTACCAGTTAGGATATGCAGGTCTTACATATGGATACATAGTCTGCAAACAAAAACCGTGCCAGCATTAAACTGAAAAGTCACTTTAGATTACAGATACAAACTTAGGCGCTGTCTGTCAAAGATCTCAACAGCTTCTCTCCAATGATTTCCTTCTAAATATCAACTCCCTTTAAAGCGTACACCAAAGTCCCGCTTGCCCCTTTGAACTCCGGATGACTGCTGGTAAATGAGGTCCTCTTGGTACTACTTGGAAAGTTTCATCCCAATAATGGGCTTGTTTACTGAAAAACAATATGCAGCCAAACTGTACTTTAACAGCCTAACAAGACCAATGATTTCACTTTCCCATTTTTATGGGTTACAGAAAATGCCTCCAAAATTGATACACCCCTTAAACAAGATGCAGCTGGCTTACACATGTTATACCACAGTTTTAGCAAACAATGTTATGCTATTCATCATTACTGAGATGATCCCCAATACAAACAAGCACTTATGTCTGTGTGGAATTCTAACTTGTTTCCTAAGAAAGCCTGCCCTATTTTTTTTTTTTAACCTTTCTGATTTTGTAGCAGGGCTACATAGTAATAGTGTTGTTCAATGTTTGTACTGAGTGCGTTTTGTTTCCATCGTCCCGTTTGCTGTTTGTGTGCGTCAGTAAATGTCGTCCCTGTAAATACAAAGGGGACGGATGATGGAAAGAGACCGCAGCCCCAATTTGGAAAACACCTGTTAACTATCAATCAATTACATCCGGCAGTACTATATAAACAAATCGGGAGAGAACAGGGGGGAGGGAGGAGAGAGACGAGGATCATATTTCACCACGACGCATCAACTTACCTGCTGTCTACCACATCGCGCCATTGCAACCAGTTTTCATTCTGCTGGACTGACTTCAATTCCCTCATCACCAGAGACCCCGGGATCAGATTACATCATCCACCATTAGCCAGGGATTCATGGTGAGGTTGCTCCATTTATTCCGGGAAATACAAACGCATCTCTTATCAGTTGACCAGTCATCTGCATTAAGGACAGTTGCACACTCGGACTCAAGTTCAATATCATTGCCATTTTCCGTGTTCATTTATTGCTATCTGTGTTTTGTGTTCGTTATATGTTACTGGAGCAAGGGAGGGTTTGTCATTGAGTATGTGTGTGTATATATATATATATATATATTTGTGTTGTCACGGTATTGCTCTGCTGGAGGGATATACATATATATTCTACATGGGGTATGTGCAATAGTGTTTTGTTGTGTTCTGTTTTAATATATTCACTTATTTTTACACATCCGCTTTTCTTTTGTGCTTATGTTTACATCGTCGATTGTGGGGAAAAGTTTATTGGTTAGAAGTACGGCTTGATATACAAGATTCAGCCTCAGTAATTTATTCAGGCCACAGGTCTTAGAGGTGTAGCTGCCGGCTGGGAAAGGGGTCGGCCATTACAATTTAAGGAATTCAATCTAGTTCTTTACTAGTAGCCTATTGCCAGTCAAAAATCCAGCCATGACATGGCTTGACTGAAAAGTCTCCAAGGCTCTGAACAAATCCAAATCATATTATATAATACCATCTACTGTTGAATTCTGCTCTGTACTTGTAATATTTCTATTGCACTATTATATTGTATTGAGGATTACTTGTGTTCTGTTCTGTGTATTGTATTGACCCCTTTTTGACACCCACTGCATGCCCAATCTTCCTGGAGAGGGGTCTCTCTTTGAACTGTCTTTTCCAAGGTTTCTTCCATTTTTTCCCTATAAGGGTTTTTTTGGGAGTTTTTCCTTGTCTTCTTAGATAGTCAAGGCTGGGGGGCTATCAAAAAGGAGGGTCTTTTAAAGCCCATTGCTGCACTCCTTGTGTGATTCTCAGCTATACAAAAATAAATTGTATTGTATGCCCAGCCTGCTGCCACACACTCACCCTCTCCCCAACCAACCTGTGAAATGTTTGCAGAGACAGCTTTTCAGTGATGCCAATAAAGAGCTCTCTGCACTTTACTGTAACATTTGCTTGCAAACTCAGCAATGGGCACCAAGTAATTTTTTACAGTATAATTTTTTTTTCCATTTTGTGACACAACAGATATACTTAAGTATTTTATTTAACAAAAATGTGGTTTATCTCTACTTCTTTCCTTTATTACTGTCATTGTTAGGATATCATTTGACATTGCTGGATAAATTAAAATGGTAATCAAACTAGTTTAACTTCTTTTGTAATCACTGCAATTTTTATTAGACAAATTTGCTTCGCTCACCAGCCCCCGGGTATGGGAACCCGGGGTAGGTAATAATTCAACAAAATGACTTCGACCATGCATTGGCAATTCCATTAAATGTCACCCGCTTTCCACTGCACTGAATTACCAAGTATCTAAATATGCCTGAACTTCGTCCTGAGATTGTTCTTTGGATAATATTACACATACTCTATCGTGCCCTTTATGAATGTACTTGTAAATGTACTTAATACTCAAAACTGATGCACAATACTCGACATTAATATGACAATCGAATCGTTTTAGCAAACGGTACAATCACTGAATTATCGATCATCACAATTTTACCATCTTTCTTTCCATGAAAAGTGTGTTGTTTGTGATGATTATCTCTGCAGCGATAATTAGGAAAGCCAGCCTTAGTCATTCTGGTGAATTAAAGAAAGCTTTAGGAAATTTCTTTAAACACTTTTTTTCTTTAGACTCCCAACATGCTGAATCTTTTAAATGAGCTCCGTGAGACGTGTTTAATGACTTTGTACCATAATTCAGGATAGGTTTCTCTGTTTGGAATTTCAGTACAGACAAACCAATCAACATCAGCAGTTAATAATTTATTTTGTAAAGTAACCAATAAATGCAGGTAAGGGAAACCCTGTTTTTGAAATTGGATCATGTAAATGCATGCTCTGATTTGACCAAACACTGAGTTCTTTCAATACAATTAAGACTAATAAAACAATCTACTTATGAAAGTCAGAATATCCAGACCTGATGTAGCCGGTGGCATTGTTCTCAAGAATCAACAAATTTCTGGCCACAGTGGATTGCAAGTCATTGTAAGTAGTGCTGGACGGTATACCGGTTCATACCAAAACACGTTTTTTATTTTTGTTATAATATGGATTTTACTTATACCAGAACACCGGTTTAAATAGCCTAAACAATGTTTGGAACATGGTGCAGCGGGAAACGGTGTATGAGTACATGCGTTAGTGGAGGTATTGAGCAGTGAAAATGGATAGAGAACATTCCTAAACGGAAACTGTAGCAGACGATAAAGTTGAACGTGATGAAACAGGAGAACGTTTGACGAAAAAAGGTGCCGTGTCTGTTGTCTGAAGATACTTCGGTTTTAAAAGTTTGGATGTGGACCATTATGTTCAAATGTGTGAATACTGTTTCTATACTACTGGATAATACTGCAAGCCAAGTTGTACTTGTTTTATTTTTTTTTTCAATACTGTGTAATATACCTGGTTACTGTGTAATAGTATGATGATGCCTGTCCCCTACAGACTCCCTCTTCCCACATGGGAGTCTGTTGAACCAACACCATCAATAGTTATGACCAAAATGAGCTGAGAAACCTCATTGAAGCCAGGGGATGGTGGAAAGTGCTCAAGTGCTTTTGTTAAAAACAGTCAAAAGTAAAACCAAAAGTGTCCACTGTGCAGTGTTCAGAAAAATACAGTACCCAAATAAATAGCAAATCCATAAAACCAGTGAAATGTGGGGATAAAATCCATAATAAATGAATCCGTTAAAACAGAGGTTAAAATGCAGTCTCTCTCCTCGCCCGATCGCAGCACACCACCTTCTGTCTCCACGGCTCATCCCTTACGGGTGCTGCTAGCGGAGCCTTTGCAGCACGGACTGTTTTCTGCGAACTCCTGTCTTGGCTGCCGCCACACTGCGCAGCCAGACCATCTGAGGTTGGCACACCTCTCGTCTTCCTTCGCGCTCACTCAGTCGCTCCTCAGATCCATTGGGAGGACTTACATTTTGCTCACCCCACTCTACACGCTTAGTCAGTGGGATGAACCAGCCCCTAGATTGTCTCAGCCTGCGCTCCCTCACGAAGCCCCAGCTCGTGCTGCCTTCACCTTCCTGGTGTCTGTATCTTCCCCATGACTGCCTTTTCCCTTCTTTAACCTCCTTCTGTTCTATCTTTTCTTTTTTGCTTCCCTCTATCCTGCCGACCCATAAATATACATCTCTGTGGGAGCAGTGCCTTATTCACAAACCAGAGTAAGCTGATGAAGCAATAGAGAACGATCGGGTGCGACTCGCCCCAATCACCTCATCAACTCCCCGAAATATTGTGTGGGTGTTATTCTTTTATCTGAATTCATGTATTTCATATTATACGACCATCCTGTTTCGCCATCAGGGAACAGCAAAGGTGTTTTGCTTTGCTTTTTGATAAACATGAATATGAACTCTGTCTTTGATATATCCGTCTTTCGAAATTATTATTGCTGAAAATTCGTCAAATGTTGGTTTATTATAAATGCAACCCTGATCTTTCGGATTCATACAGAAATCCCAAAAAAATTTTGTCCATGTTTTGCAGAAACATTTTGTGTAAAGTGCAATACTTTTGGACGTATGGATTTGTATCTATTATTGGCCGTATAATTTCTAATACTTCCAATCGTTTAACTCTTTCGATTATATGTTGCATTGCTTCTCCATGATAATAAATATACACCTGACCGAATTGTGGTTTCTTCGAAATTCAACTTGTTGTAGCTTTAATTGTTGCGGGACCACAGACTCTCATAGCGTATGGTCCAGAATTGTGTAAGTCTACGTTTTGAGCATTGAATGATGCAAACGCGAACAGATTATTGTTGTTTCGGATATTTTGCCTGTAGTGTTTGTAGATTTCACTTTTACCAAACAACAAATCTTTTAATTCTTGTGGATATGCCTCTTCTCTGGGAAGAAACACTACTTTTCCCTGATGGTAACAAGAATTAGATGATCTAGAAGTCTCCGACTTAAACTTTAAAGGTGAACAATATCTACATACTTCTGTCATATCACCTATGTCCATATATTCAATCTCTTTTTGCTGTTCCATTATTTCACCAAGTAATTTTTCTTTTCGACATGCAGACCTTTCTTTTTCGCTTAGTTGTTTACGTGTCATCTAGAACATATAAAATTACTGTCCAGAAAAGGACTTCATTGAATGTATCAAAGAGATTGTATGTATAAAAATAATGTCCAGAACAGCTTTTTAAATGATGAAACTGTGTACTTTTTATAAACGACTTAAAATGAGGAAAAAGTAAAAATTTATAAGAGCAGGAAGTGTGTCTGACAAAAGCAGTCACACAAATGAGAAGTGAGATGACCGTGGTCTTGTTTGAAAATGGTTGAGAGGAGGGCGTGACTTGAAAAAATCTCATGGCAAAAGTCTTGTCTCGTCACAGGATTTTTTTATATAATAGAGAGAGAGTTTAAAAATCATACTTCCCAGACAGCTTTAAAGATCATAATTATACATGAACTACACTATGTCTTATCTCACTGGATAGAACTTTAATTCCTGACAGTTTTTGGGGCATAAAGCATAATGTAGGATGATTTTGAATTCTAATATTTAAACATTAGAACATTAAAAAAAATTTGACAAGAGCACAGGTCTCATTTCTAAACTTTTGCATTGATGCTGTGTTAAAATATATGTATATACAAAAAAAAAAAAAAAAAAGCATGCCTCAAACCCTGCCCGGCTGCCACCCACAAACAACCACATATGGTAGACAACTTCATTCACATGAAACAACAATGCTGCAGAACTTCATTACAAAGAACAGTGATTTCCTTCCTGACACATATCTGTACAGTCCTATGCTGCACTCTGCAACTGAGCCCATAAGATCATGCATGGCACTGTAGTGCCTTTTCTCTGCACTCATAAGCCACCACCATCTATACAAGTAGCCAATCTATACAAGTAGCCAATATCACCTGGCACACGTAATGACATTATCGCTGTTACAATGAACAGTATAGTCCTAACGAAAAACTGAGGGATCAGCCAGTTACCTTAACACTTGTAAAAAAAAGTGAAAAACTTGTAATCCCAGGCCACTTTAAATTCCTTCACGCCTCTCCATTAGCGTCTTTTGTTTTGTAAAAGTGTCAATCAGCACAAGCAGCCTTAGAAACCCAATGGAGCTGATATCAGTCGCAAACTTCTCCCAGCTCAAGTCTCTTTATTGTGGTGTGAGGTGCCTGGAATTCTATAAGGTAAATAATATACTGTATCATTATTTGGAACACATGCATTTCATGTGTGTTCCATGTCTACAAAGATCTGTGTAAGTGTAGGATGAAAGGAAATTCGAGGCAAGAAATGCTGAACACATATGTAAAGTAGATACTTTTTCCATGTTATACTAATAATGACGTAAAGTGTATAATGTGTGAAGACTTTAGACCACATATCAAATAAACGTGCGCTTTTATTCAAGAATATAACCAAAGTAAAAAAAAAAAAAAAAAAATGTATAATTATATATATATATATATATATATATATATATACACACACACACACACACAAACCCAAGCTCAAACGTCAATCAACAAAAAGTTGATATGTATTCTTGGATAGTGAAGAGGTATGAACTGCTACCTTATAGCCAAAAGGTTCAAGGTTCAATTCTGGGTGCTTCGTGTACTGAGCCGCTATTATTATTACAATAATATAATAAAAACATACATTTGATTTGAGTCTGTAACACCCGGTGTAAATTTTGGCTACTTGTAGAAGTTAGTGCTTTTTTTATTATTCAGTTTTATTCTGTCAGTGATGTTCAAGTGTAACAACGAACTTGTCTCTCCCTCTCTGAGTTGACGACATTTATCTCCATTCTTTTCACAAGAACAGCGATGACCACAAAATTTCACGATTTTTTACTTTGGCCACTACTACAGTCCTGAAGGGAAAAGAAATAGAATCCCTCTCTTAATCAACAGGTTATATTTTCAAAATGATACTGCCAGATATCTTACATGGATCCAACGTAATGACCAAATCAGCCATTACAATACTGTTTTTTCAACTCGATAATTGACTAACAAAACACAGTCCAAAAGCTCATATCATCTGCCATTGTTGCCCACCTCTCACCAATGGAGATGATTTTAAGGCTGCTCGTATTTGAAAAGACTTGTTACATAAATTTTCTGGCTTAGGATCACTCCTCCTATGGTTTTTATGAAGCTTAAGAAGTTACAATTAAATTATACTTAAAAATTCCCCTTTGCCCTGCTCTCTCTCTCACACACACACATTTTAATCAGCCATACCCATATTCTCCAATCTGACTCCTCTGTAATGATTCAGATAATGCTGGGTTTTTTTTGTGTCACTATTGTCACATGTACAGAGCTCAGTGGAGCTGTGTCAGTTTACTCCCATGTTCACTTCATGCTTATTTATACATTATTTAATGCTTGCTTTTTGAAATTTATAATCTACCAAATTATTTTATAACGCTGCTTAAAATTGTACTATTTTGAATTATACAGCTTGTTGTGATGGAGTTCCCCTTTAAATGTTGCTATATAAAGCATATATTTAGTGCTTTGCCTCACTAAATACAATAACTTTATGGTAGATGCAAGGTTGGGGTTTGGGAGAAGAAAACTGGAATACTTAATAGTTTAATGCAGACATCATCATCATCAAGTCCTTCCATGAAAACCCTAAATCCAAAGAGGACTGTTTCATTTATGTTAGGTAGAATGCCCAGAGGGGACTGGGCGGTCTCATGGTCTGGAATCCCTACAGATTTTATTTTTTTCTCCAGCCGTCTGGAGTTTTTTTTGTTTTTTCTGTCCCCCCTGGCCATTGGACCTTACTCTTATTCTATGTTAATTAATGTTGACTTATTTTGTTTTCTTATTGTGTCTTTTATTTTTCTATTCTTTATTATGTAAAGCACTTTGAGCTACTGTTTGTATGAAAATGTGCTATATAAATAAATATTGTTGTTGTTGTTATTTTCAAATGGTTTCTATATTTTTGGGAGGTCACCAGGCATAGAACATTTTCTTTACCTGGCACATATAATATACACTAACCAGCCACAACATTAAAACAACTGACAGGTGAAGTGAATAACATTGATCATTTAGTTATAATGGCACCTGTTGTGTTAGAAGCAGAAAAAATGGGAAAGGGTAAGGATCTGAATGACCATATTTGACCAAGGGCCAAATTTTGATGGCTAGACAATGGTCAAAAACTCTCCAAAACAACAGATCTTGTGGCATGTTCCCAGCATACAGTGGTTAGTACCTACCAAAAATGGTCCAAGGAAGGACAACTGGTGCACTGGTGACAGGCTAATGGTCACGTGTGGGGAGCAAAGGCAAGCCTATATGGTCTGATCCCACAGAAGAGGTACTGTAGCAAAAACTGCTGACAAAAAATTTACCGTTGGCCATGAGAGAAAGGTGTCAGAAAGTAGAGTGGATCACAGCTTGCTGAAAATAGGTCTGCATAGCCACAAAACAGTCAGTGTGCCCATGATTGTCCTCAACCAAAAGCATCTACAAGGGGCATGTGAGTGCCAGTGCTGGACCATGGAGCAAAGGAAAAAGATGGATCGCTATTTTATTTTTTTTTGGGCCATGTGACCGGCTGGATGTTTGTGCTTATTTTACTTAGGTTAGAGATGGCAGCAGGATGAAATATGGGGAGAAGGCTAACAAGTGGAGGCAGTGTAATGCTAGGGACAATGGACAATGTTGGGCTGGGAAACCTTGGATCCTGCCATCCATTATGTTAATTTGACACATACCACCTACTGAAAGTTTGTTGTAGATCACGTACACCCCTTCATGGCAAAGGTCTCTTTCAGCAGGATTATGTGTCAGGCAGCACACTGCAAAAATTGTTCAGGAATGATCTGAGGAACATGACAAAATGTTCAAGGTGTTCATTTGGCCTCCAAATGCCACATATCTCAATCCAATTGGGCATGTGTGGGATGTACTGGAAAAACAAGTCGGATCTATGGAGGTCCTGCCATGCAACTAGCAGGACTTAAAGAATCTGCAGCTAACATTTTGGTGCCAGATATCAGAGGACACCTTCAGAGGTCTTGTGGTGCCCATGCCTCAATGGGTTAAAGCTGTTTTGGCGGCACAATAGGGACCTACACAATTTTAAGCAGGTGGTTTTAATATTGTGGCTGACTGGTGTGTCAACAAGTTGATGGATGCTGTTGATTAATAATTAATTTAACACTGTCTGAAAGAGGTGGGGTTTACACCCTTGCTACCCGCAAAGTAGCTTTTAAGAAGAAGAGTGCAAAAAAGCCTCTTGGTTGCCACTGGGGGTAAGGAAGCTTCTTTGGTTACCATTGAGAGCAAGGATTCAAACTTGTTTAATCCATTTCACAGCCCTATTTGAAAGTATCCTGGAAGCACTGGGCATGAGGCATGAAACAACCATAGACAGGGCATACCCACACTTACCGGCACTTGAACCAATTATACTAACCTGTATATTTTTAAGATCGAGAAAGACAAAATATCCAGAGGCCATGACACACAGACACAGGGAAAACACTGAAACTCAACACAGACAAAAACTAGGTTTGTTATTTTAGCCCATTATGATGATAAATGCAACAACACTAACAACTTTGTAACTAATCCAGAGAGACAAAACAGGAAGGTTACATTATATTTATGAAAATGGTTTTGTTAAAATAACTTTACCATTTTTCTAACAGTGAACTAAATAATTAAGGAAAATTAATCAATGATATTTTGAAATAAGATGCCTTTCTAAGTGAATAACGCCATAAACACTATATGATAAAATGGGTAAAGAGATCTGAAAATTTTAAATTATTTGAATATGAAACTGAGGTAAAAATTGTAATTAAGAATATTGGAAAAATACTTTAGAGCATTTAGAGCAAAATACATTTAAAGCATGTGTACTACATATTCAAGAAAAAATAAAAACCACTGTATATAAACAATCACTGTCCATACACCTTTATAGTAGAAGCTATTCAATGACAAGTATAATGCTCCTCAAGTAAGAAAGGTGTGACCACCTCCTTAATAATCTGGCTTCACTGCCCAAAACACCAAATTACAATACAATTTATATGGTCTTCTGCTACTTCTAAACATTGTGTACACCATCAACAAAAAAAGATTTCTCTGAAAATGATTAATGCATTGTTTTCTTATTGCACATTAATCAGACAACTAAACTTTAAAATTTTATTTAAAAATTAAAGTAAGTGTATGCATGTCAATCCGGTTGCTGTGGCTCTGTCATTCCAAAATATGGCACATCACAATTATGAGTTGGTCATTTCAGATGAAAATGAGATCAATTAATTTCCATAAGCAAGAGGAAAAATGGTGGCATGGTGGCGCAGTGGATAGTGCTGCTGCCTTGCAGTTAGAAGACCTAGGTTCGCTTCCCGGGTCCTTCCTGCGTGGAGTTTGCATGTTCTCCTCGTGTCTGCATGGGTACTCCGGTTTCCTCCCACAGTCCAAACACATGCAGGTTAGGTGCATTGGCAATTCTAAATTGTCCCTAGTGTGTGCTTGGCATGTGTGCCCTGCAGGGGTTTGTTTCCTGCCTTACGCCCTGTGTTGGCTGGGATTGGCTCCAGCAGACCCCCTGTGACCCTGTGGTTAGGATATAGCGGGTTGGATAATGGATGGATAGAACAGGAAAAATATAATGACAACTCATAAGGTGCATAAAGCAGCAATTATTATTAGCAAATTTAGAAAACAGGATATTGCAGTGTAATTTCTTCTTCACAAGTGGCAGATTCATAATGGACATCTCCAAATATCCAAGAAAATTATGCATCCACATAGTGCACATGACTGCACTGATTAATGTAACTGCATAAAAAAAATGTTATTTAAAAAGGTTAAAAAAGCACCTTCAAGTTTATTGATTAAAACATTAGCAGGTGAAGAATATTAAGCTGTTTGCTGTACTCTACTTTCTTCAGTTTCTTTTTATTATTACTGGAGGGTGGTGTGGCATGTTGGTGAGGCAGGCAAGTAAGAATTTCACTGTGCTCTTCTACTACTATGTGAATGTTTAAATTTCATGCCTTTTTCACAGAAAACATTACATATAAATATTAAAAAAAAAAAATGATGTCAGGTAGACTGGGGAGGGGAGGAGAGCAGCAGTGAAAGCAGCTAAATGTAGCCTATAACACAAACTGCTCAGCTCACACACTTAAACATAGTGCTGATCTAATGATTGTTCTCAAAACTTGCAAGCCTGGCTACTCTCATACACATCTGCATCTGTGCTCCTGTAATGAAGACAAATAACTACACCATGATGTTATAAATAACTGAAACATAGCAAAAACGCAGTGATAGATTGCTTATTAGGCTTGATCAAAGCCTAATAGTCAACACTAACAAAATATTAATTGGCCAACTTAAAAGGGAAATATAAATGCTTACTCCTTAAACACAATAAACAAACAAAAAAAAACTAGCACGTTGAAAAATGTTAATAGCTGAAAAGGTAGCTGTAATAGTACAATAGTCTAATTGCAGAACTAAAACATAATGCAGGCAAACATATTCTGTTTATTGTATAGTATTTTTTGTTCTAGCACATGGTATAATAAATAGAATATTATCGTGCATATATTTAAAAATGTAAACGATTTGAAGATTAAGTTCAATGTTATAAATGACAACATCATGATTGCCCATCTATTCACCTTTAAATCAACCGCAGCCTATGAGGTATTCAATGCTGGACCTGGTGCCAAGCCATTCCATGGCATACTTTTGGACAAACTCTAGGGAAAGTCGATTTTGAAGCACCAGCTAACCCAACATATGTGTCAAAACTGCATACCGGTGAAACATGTCTCCGATTCAATGTGTTAGAGAAGCTAACAACGGAACGCTGCTATACTCGACTCTGTATTTTCAGCAACCACAGCAGTGTATTGTAAAAGTTTCTGAATATACACTGACCCACAGCCATTAGCTAAAGATGCATGACAACTTTAATTTCATTCTGATATAACAACAATGATCACAATTTTACTCCACACACTAGTCTATACATGCGCATACTATATACACAAATATGCAGTACATGTATTTATAAGAAATATTACTGAAGACATGTCCAAGAATTTGCCAATTTGATAATACGTCCTATGACTAAATGTCTGGACAAAACTTGTGCTGTAGGAACCATGGTGCAAAACGGGTAAAAGTACATTTGTGACATTTCTGGACAGCGATCCACGAACTAGCCTTATTTCAACATCGTTCTTTTCAGCGTGTTTCCACTTACCCTGAGCACTGGAGTGAGAAACTCGGCCACCCCTAGAGCAGTCCCTTTCACGGAGTTAATGACATTCTGCATCGTGCTTTCCTGAACCGAAGACTCTTCAAACCAACCCGGCAGTGGTGATTAATTTTCCTGTTACACCCAACCCTAACGAACAGAAGGTACAACGTTTCTTCTTCACCTCTCAACCGCAGAGACTACCCTCTTACGACACTACCAGTGGGTCACATGACATAAGCCACCTGATTTCTAGTTTAGACAAGCGCCTGCGCAACCCGCCTCATCCGTTCGTCGTTGTCGAAGTGCTTCGCGCAGGGCAAATACACGTGGATTTGGGTGGGGCATATGCTAATCATCTTATGTCAACCATTCATTCAATTGCTGGAGTCACTTGTCAATCCGTTGTCGAGCGGAAAATTACTTTCCATTCTTGCGTCTTGCCGCTCTAGGCCTAAAAGAAATGGATAATTCCTATTTTAACATTTGCTTATCTGTGTACGTGTGTTCTGCATGAGTGTTCGTACTTTCGAATTGCTAAGAAAGTAACATCATCTTATCCGTTACTCAAAACAGCACTCCCCAAATTTAGAGCCGCAGAGTGTAAAAAAACCATAATAATACTAATAAACAGGTGTCTGTAAAATTCAGAGTCATATTTGTTTAACAACCCTTAAAGTTAAACTTGCTTAGTGGGGAGTGTGCGTGCACTGTAGGCATATTCACTGCATAGGTTACTGCAAATCATGTTTAACATCGAAGTAATCACAAATAAAATTACAAAGAGAAAAAACAACACAAAGAAAACAATAACAAAGTATAATATCACTAAATGCTATTAAAAAAGAACACGCTGACCGCATAAATGTAATAACTTGGGATCTAATAAAAATTTTATTTCAGACTTCTTTAACGTAGTTTTCCGGAATACTGAGAGTAGAACACTGCAAAGTTTAAGCAAAACAAGTATATCCAAAGAAACAACATATGGTACATTGTTAGCACAAGATTGGTAACAGTCTTTAAAGTCGTTTATTAGGGCATGACTAGTTCACAAAACACTTATTTTAGTGTATTATATTTTTTTCCAATAGGATTACAGTACTGTACATAGTGTCAGTAGCAAGATACCGCACAACCCTAGAGTTCGAGGTCCACAACTTTTAATCACATTTTATCTACAGTATATTTTTGTGATTGTGAGTATAAACAGCCATATAATGGCAAAGCTTCAACAGATGAAGGTGCATGAATAAATTATATAATGATGTAGTGGTCCATTGTGAGAAAAACACCGGGTTATACATCCGATATAGAGCTTCAAATATACTTGATATAGAGCAAGCTCCTGTCAATCATGGAGAATCCACTGCATCCACTGAACTGTGTCGTCTCCAGGCAGAGAAGCAGCTTGTCCTGCTCCACTGACAGACTGAGGAGATCGTTCCTCCTCCACACTATGCGACTCTTCAATGGCAGCCGGAGCGGTAAACGCTAACATTATTCAAAGTTATTGTCTGTTTTTTACCTGCATTTTTATTACTCTTTATACTGTTTTTTGTATCATTATGCTGCTGCTGGATTATATGAATTTCTCCTTGGGATTAATAAAGTATCTATCTATCTATCTATCTATCTATCTATCTATCTATCTATCTAGAGAGATGGAATATAAAAAAATAGTATGAAATTGACAGGATGGACATAAATCCATTTCTGCTGTAATTGTTTTTTTTTTTTTTTTGCTTTTTTATTTTTCTTGCAGAATATTTTTCATATAGAATAAACCTTAACAGCAAATTAAAATACTTTTTCACCTTTATTGTTTTGTTTTCATATTATTTTAGCTTCACTTTCCCAATCCATTTCTTATATTACTGATGGTGAGAGCCACAGCAGTGTCAGGCACAAGGCAGCACATGTAGTCCAGATTAATAGAACACCTGTCTCATGCTGCAGCTGCAAGTGACTTAATTCCAGTGGTTGGCTCACATCTGATTTTTTGTTCTACTATTCAAATTAAGTTTAAATATCTAATATAAGTGTGAAAAAAATATATGTCCAATCTGAATGTTCTCTTTTTGTGCAAGTTTAATAAAAACAAATTAATCAGACAAAGGTGAGACTGATAGAAGAGCACACTGAATCTGATCAGCATAACAGCCGCTGCTGTCCTTTCACAAAGTTTGCAGTGTAGGATGCTTGTGAATTTGTCAGCTCATGGTGGCATAAAAAACAAATAAAAATGATGAATCATAATGATTGCTTAGCTGAATTGCAGTTACCACTTTTGTATCTGTATGTAGTAACCACTGGGCATGTGAGAAAAATCAGGCCTGGTGGGAACAATAAACAAAAATAGTTTATATGAAAAATAGTGGTTTGACAGTTTTAGAATTTATAGAGGGCCATTTAGTTGCCCTAGACAGTTTCTGTCTACAAAACTTTCTCAGAAATTGTGTGTTTAAGGTGCACAATTCTAAGTCCGCCACATCTTTTTCTTTTCAATTGCATGCTGCCTCAGCACTGTAGTGTAATGCAAATTGATTTTCAATGCAGAATTAGGACAAAGGTCCTAAAAGCAGCCAAGTTAAAGTACAGTAAATGTTCAAACACAGGTCACATCCAATCTTTGTCACATTTTAGTAGAAAAATGAGAATTGAGCTAAGCTCCAGTGTAAATATAGCCTCTGATACACAATTTAAAGTCAACTACTAATTTTCATGAATTTGGGATGTGAGAGCAAAATCAAAGAACCCAAGGTAAAACTCATGTTAATAAAGGGAAAGGTTGCAAAGACAACAGTGATGAGGCTGAGATTTGAGCCCTGAACTTCAAATCTATAAGAACTCCAGGAGAAAAGATGTTGACGGCAATGAAGTTTAAAGGAGCTGTAAAAATAATTTTTAAAGAACTCTATACCTGCATCAGTGCACAGTTAGAAAAACACTTTACAAATGTAATATATTAAGTACAATTGCTACCTTCCGAATTTGGTATCCTGCAAAGATCATTGCAAGAGCACACTGTATAATGCTTAAAGAGGTGACAAAAAGGGTATTGGCTAGTAATCTTCTGGCATTTTAATACTTATTGAAATCTTCGTCAATGAGAAAAAGCACAAAAAGAACAGAGTTCATGGGAATTTACCATGTAGGAAAACATTGCTCTCTACATAAAAACATTGTCTCCTATCACAGGCTTGCTAAAGACCACCTGTATGTTGCAGATTATTCAGGTTTGCTAAGGAACACTTGGAGGTTCCACAACACTATAGGAACAATAACCAGGGACGGGTTTTGGGGGACAGGGGCCCCAGACTTGAACCATCATGTGCCCAAAGGTGTTTTGAGGGAACCACAGAAAAACCTGTCAAAGCACAAACCACAAAAACAGCAAATAGTCTGGAAAATGGAAGGAACATTTTAAAAACATTATTCTGGCAGCCATTATTTTCACAATATTAAGTATTTTCAGCTATTATAGTAAAACTAAGAAAAAAATTAAATTCAAAAATAAAAATAAATGAAATAAATTAAAAATAAAAATACATCTGCAAGCATAGTTTTTTTGCCACTTTGCAGACTCTTTTGTCAAGCCACCAATGAACTTTACCTGCTGTTCAGCACAGATACATCTAGTAATTGCATGATCATTGATATAATATGATAATTGCATATCGATTCATTGTCAAATGGTTTTTCCAAACTATATATGATTTGTCAACAACATTCTGTTCAAGTATGTAGTGTTTTTAGTGAATTTCTCTATCAGTGCATCAAAGAATTTTTATTTTCAATATAGATTTCTTAATTTCTTCAAAGTTGACATGTAATCTGACATGCTTTTCACTTGTGATCTGCTGTCCATAAGGTAGTTTAAAAGACAGTTTCATTAATCGGTTAATCTCAACCATTTGCTATGCCTGTCTATTGGGTTCAGTCTTAATTTTAACATGTCACCAGTTATAAACAGACTGACATTCTGTGAGGGGTTGTCTACATCTAATATGTATGATGTACCTTTTAGTTAGGAGTACACTAATGGGATTAACTTGGTTTACCTGCTTGCCTCTCACTGACTACTAACCCAATTATTACACAAACAATAGACAATGAATACAACACTGTACATTGAATGCAACATCAGACTACAAATATCAAAAACACACTTCAGAAATACTTGTGCAGTTTTCAAGGAGATGGCAGCTGAGTAGTCTAATCACATGAGAATGAGAACTATTCTTGAATCACAGTAGCATGAATGCTGTTTGAAAGAACGGTGGGGGAAAAATGTGAATGTACAGCATGACTAAGATATATAATATTACTGTTTGTGTTAAGTCATCATGTGTTATATGTTGCATGTACTTAACAGAAAGAAGCTGTGTGCCATCTTCAGAACTCTTGGGATGCTTTGTAATCCAGGCCTGAGAAGGTACCATTCCAGGATATTGTAGAGTCAGGGAACATAGACTCTACTGTGCACCTATGAAGTCAGTGATTAAGAATAGATGGGGACATCTAGATTTGCTGTAGAAGTAGAGGCATTACCCTGTATATACAATCACTGCATTCACAGCCATATAGTCCTGAATCCAAATCTTGGCTAGGGTGCTGACCCTGGGAATTTTGCTCAGTCCCTATACGTCTGTGTGAGATTGTCACCTGAACAGTCTGATTTCTTCCTACATGCCAAAGACATTCATATTGGTTTGAGTGGCAATGCCAAATTATCTAGGTATCAATAAGTGTGGGTATGTGCTTGAGTAAGTGTCCCCTGCAGAGTTGGAGAAAGTAAACAACAAATCTAGAGGTATTATTACACAGATAAAAATTTCCTCAAGTAAAAGTATCTGACATTGTTGTGATGTGAGATTTTGCATATAACTTGATAAATATTTTGTATGTCTTTATTTGTAATCTAGGCAAAGCAATGTAATTTAGTGTTACTTTGGTGAGAGGTAGTTGTGTTTGTCGAATCCCCCCCAACGTTTACGACAAATTTTACAACTAATTTTATGACAGGATTTGGGGGGATGTGTCTTAAATCAGTTTGATGAGTATTTCTCTGCTAAAGTCTTTCAACCCCCTGCAAGGAAGCCAGGATGTTTAACATAAGGTTTTTTTTTTGTGGGAGGGAGCTGGTGGGGGTTGTGGGAGGGGTTGGTGGTCAGGTGTTAAGATGTTCTATTTCATCCATTGGTCTGAGATATGGCTGTTTGGAATTGGCTTGTCTCAGAGGCCTTTAAGTACCATGATGTCCTATTGGTTCTATGAATTGTAGAGAACATCTATAAATGTACGTGCTTAACCTCACATTCTCTCTTTAACCAACATATGATGAAGAAGTACCTTTCTCTTGCTAACCTGTGATGATGTAGAAGTATCTTTCTCTTGTTAACAACTGATGAAGACCATCACACCATGAACTGAAGACAACACAATGAGGAGCACAGTTTCAGCCATTTTGAACAGACATGTGGCTAAAAGTTGAGCACCAATGATGCCTTAACTAGAGACATTAAGTAACTACAAGTCTGTGTGCCACCTGAATTACAAATCACCATTTAATCAGGTTGTATGGTTGCCAATATTCAAATGTACTTTGCATTTTGTTATTATTTATGAATATTATCAGTAATACATTATTTTATGTGTAACTTAACTCCTGCTTGTCTTTTTACTACATCTAATTGCCTGAGGTTATACATATAGAAGGGAAGTTGGGGATAAGGCATATACAATAATACCTTATATACAGTGGTAAATCTGTGAGATTAGGCATTCTAAGGCTACATATTAATAATACAATAGGGGAAAGTAGAGCAATATATATGTATTACTCTACCAAGATAAAATAGACATGGAAACTATACTCAAGTAAAAGTAAAAAGGTAGGCTTATAAAATTTACTCAAGTAGTAGTACAATTAAATTACTTTAAAAAAAAAAAATACTATAAATTAATAAGTATCCTTAAATATCTAAGCTGTGCATTGGAAACTGTGAACAGAATATAGAATACATAGCAGTAAGATACTGTATATAGATAGTGTATAGTAAATGGTGTACTGTGATAGAGCAAGTACATTTCAAACAAATTTAGACTGTGTATAATATACATATATGAATTGGGGACCACAGGTAGAGGGCTTGGAAGCCCAACCCTGTAGGGGCCTGTGGCCACCGCCAGGCGGCGCCCCGGTGCCTGAACAACCCCGGACCTCAGCACTTCCGCCACACCAGGAAGTGCTGGGGGGAAGAGGAGCAGGGACACCCGAAGGGCTTCCGGGTGCGCAGCCGGCACTTCCGCCACACTGGGGTGTGTCTGCGGAGGAATGCCGGGAAGCAGCTGGAGCCCAACCGGGTTCCTATATAAGGGGCCGCCTCCCTTCATTCAGTAGCGGAAGTTGGGTGGAAGAAGGACGGAGCTGGAGAAAGGACTGGAGGCGGCCAGAAAGGCATTTAGACTGAGGCCTGGACTTTGGGGGAACGGTGCTAGAGGCACTGGGACGTGCACTAACTAATTTGTAAATATAGTGTAAATAAACGTGTGTTGGGTGCAACAAAAGATGTCCGTCTGTCTGTGTCCAGGGCTCGTTCCACAATTATATATATATAATCTAAACAAAACAAACAGCAGCCTTCTTGATTTCAACTTGTAGTTTTTTATTGTAAGCTTCTATAAAAATTAGCTCATTATCAATTACAAAGCACATCATTCTACCGTTCACTGGAATACAAATTAAAGATTTGGAAGCAGACCACTTATTTTTATTTCTAGTAGTTCACAATAATAATTAAAACATATTTCAATGCCTTTATTATGATTTTGTATTTAAAAATGTTTTAATGTACTGTAGACAAATCCATAAGAAAGGTCGGGTCGGGTCGGGTCGCGGGGGCAGCAGCTTGAGCAAAGATCTCCAGACTTCCCTATCCCCGGCCACTTCTTCTAGCTCTTCTGGGAGAATCCCGAGGTGTTCCCAGGCCAGCCGGGAGACATAGTCCCTCCAGCATGTCCTGGGTTTTCCCTGGGGCCTTCTCCCAGTTGGACGTGCCTGGAACACCTCACCAGGGTGGCATCGAGGAGGCATCCTGATCAGATGCCCGATCCACCTCATCTGACTCCTCTCGATGCGGAGGAGCAGCGGCTCTACTCTGAGCCCCTCCTGGATGACTGAGCTTCTCACCCTATCTTTAAGGGAAAGCCCAGACACCCTGCGGAGGAAACTCATTTTAGCCGCTTGTATTCGCGATCTTGTTCTTTCGGTCACTACACATAGCTCATGACCATAGGTGAGGGTAGGAACGTAGATCGACTGGTAAACTGAGAGCTTTGCCTTATGGCTCAGCTCCTTTTTCACCACGACAGACCGATGCAGAGCCTGCATCACTGCAGACGCCGCACCAATCTGCCTGTTGATCTCACGCTCACTCATGAACAAGACCCCGAGATACTTGAACTCCTCCACTTGGGGCAGGATCTCTACCCCAACCCTGAGAGGGCACTCCACCCTTTTCTGGCTGAGGACCATGGTCTCGGATTTGGAGGTGCTGATTCCCAGCAGCTGCTTCACACTCAGCTGCGAACCGATTCAGACAGAGCTGAAGATCACGGCCTGATGAAGTAAACAGGACAACATCATCTGCAAAAAGCAGTGACCCAATCCTGAGTTCACCAAACCGGGACCCCTCAACACCCTGGCTCCGCCTAGAAATTCTGTCCAGAAAAGTTATGAACAGAATCGGTGACAAAGGGCAGCCCTGGCGGAGTCCAACTCTCACTGGAAACAGGCTCAACTTACTGCCGACAATGCGGACCAAGCTCTGACACTGGTTGTACAGGGGTCAAACAGCTGTTATCAGGGGGTCCGGTACCCCATACTCCCGGAGCACCACACACACGATTCCCCGACGGACACGGTTGAACGCCTTTTCCAAATCCACAAAACACATGTAGACTGGTTGGGCAAACTCCCATGCACCCTCCAGGATTCTGCTAAGGGTGTAGAGCTGGTCCACTGTACCGCGACCAGGACGAAAACCACACTGTTCCTCCTGAATCCAAGGACCCTCCTCTCTAGAACCCCCGAACAGACTTTTCCAGGGAGTGTAGTTGGAACACACCCTCTGGCCCACCTTTTTAAAGAGGGGGACCACCACCCCGGTCTGCCAATCCAGAGGCACTGTCCCCGATGTCCATGCGATGTTGCAGAGACGTGTCAACCAAGACAGTCCTACAACATCCAGAGCCTTGAGGAACTCCGGGCGTATCTCATCCACCCCCGGGCCAATGCCGTCTCAAAAAACAAGGCCCGCTCATGCCTGTGGTGACGTCACAATCGAGGTGCTACAGCAGCAACAGACGCATATAGAGAACCTGTCGCGTTGTACGGTTGTAAATAAATTATTCCCGTGTAAAATTAATTAATGCAATGCGTGAAATAAAGGCAAGTCAGTTGCGTTATGCATTTTATTTATTTTTATATAAAACGTCACACATAACGTTTAATCACATATTTGACATACTTAACAGCGACTATTATATAGATATCAGCAACTCATCATTAATGCAATTAATGCCTTAAACATGAGATTAACCTAAGAGTAACAATGAATACTGTATTGAATAAAACAATGCAATACTGAATGTTCATATATGAAAATGACTATGATAAAGTAAGAAAAAAAAACTAGAAAATCACAGCAACGAGTGGTTGGCACCATATGAAAAATGAATATTTACATGCATCTCAGGAAATCACATATTCCTGGACTAAACAGAAGTAACGTGAAAAATAATGCAGATTTACCTGTTAATAACTACAAGAAAAGCTACATTTAACACTTTGTTAATGCAGTTAAATCTAAAAAATAACAAGCAACACCAGATAAAATACAAACAGCCATTATTTTGGAATGACTAATGATAAACGATGATTTTTTTCATACCATCATAAAATAAGCAAAATTAACAAACGTGCTGATATTAATCTGTACGAAAGCAGAACATTATATCAAAAGAACTGGCTTATTAGTTACCTCTTTTTTGTCAATGTAGCCAGTTTACATTTGGGGTTAGCTTTTTCCTTAAAAGTACCACGTTTATCTGCAGCGCGCTTGCAATAATTATTTAAACAGATGTTGGCCACTGTAGACATGGACTTCAGTAAGTCACAGATACTCTTCCCACAAACACAATTACCAACTTGCAGTCCACATCTATTCAGGCGTTCGTTAAACAGTGAGATTAATGCAGATTTTTGATTTTTTAACAATAAAAAATTTGACTCATATTCAGCATTAGTAACAATTGACTGGAAAATCAAAAACATTTGTGTAACACATTCAACCAACAAATCTGAGGGCCATTTCAGACCACCCCTGTCTGAGTCAAGCAGGTAATTATATTCCTGTGAAAATTCTAAATGCAATGACTTATCCATGACTAGCTCATTTCTGCACATGTCACACTGAACTGCGCCTGTCGTGGTTTGAAACTCAATTCCCATTCACCTAATCATCTGTACACATCAGTTAGAAATGAAACACGATCATCATTAACATTACAAATTGGCATGCCATCCACATCTATTTTGTTAAAACCTTTATCACATGATTTAACATTTAAAATTTTCCACAACTTCAGAATGATTTATATGAATAATTCAGTTCCTGTTACATCTTTACCAGTGTGTTCACCAAAATGATGTAAAGCAACAACAACCTTTTCATCAAAGACCTTTAGAGCTAATTTCACATTCTGGCGCTCAAGATTTGATGGATAAAGTGCTTTATAAGTGAGAGATGGTGCCATCTTAATAATACTATCTCTCTCACTGTCATGCAGCTGGCGCACATGAGAAAATGAAGCTCTGCAAACAGTACCATTTATGATGTCTGGAAAAGTAAATGTGTGCTCAGTGTCACTTTGCCCTAACCAGTTATTTCTAATGCATTTCAGCAAGTGAACACTATATAAAAAATAAACTAGTTAAATTCACATATTTGCAACACTAAATAACACCATGCCTGCAGCTTACTGTTCATATACATTTTTACACAACTGTAGCTAAACATTCCTTTCTTAAGCCTACTCTCGACAATAACATAGGTAATACTACTCTGTATTATTGTATGTTAAAAAAAAATTGTCGTGGCGAAACCTTCCATCATTTTACTAGGCGACACCTAACACAGGTCACAGAGTCACACCATTATACTGCATTACATGCCCTAACTTCCATTTGCAGCATTATCGATGTTACCCGGCACGCGGTGCAGTTGTTCACCATTATAATAAACAAAACACATCAAAATATTACATTGCACTGCACCGCAGACATCTGAACTTATAACCTTTACGACTGCAATAACTTTATATCAAAAACTAAAACGCCATTAACTTTCTTTACAACTTCAACGACGATCTTAGACGGAAAGTTCAGCTGGCACTGTTTGTAAACATAGCACCTCGATTATGACGTCACTGGACCAATAAGTAACGCATGAGCGGGCCTTGTTTTTTGAGACGGCATTGCCCGGGCCCCTGCCACCAAGGAGTTTTTTGACCACCTCTGTGACCTCAGCCCCAGAGATGGGGGAGCCCACCTCCGAGTCCCCAGGCTCTGCTTCCTCATTGGAAGGCATGTTAGTGGGATTGAGGAGGTCTTTGAAGTACTCACCCCACCGACCCACAACGTCCCGTGTTGAGGTCAGCAGCGCACCTCCTCAAACCGCCACCTTATCGTGGTGGAGGGGTTTGCGTGTCCCAATGATCCTAGGAGCTCTGTTGTCCAGTGCTTTATGCCCCTGGTAGGGCCACCCACGACAAACTGATCCTAGGTGAGGGATGAGACAAAGAGCGGTTCAATAGACCTTCTATGACGAATAAAAAATTTGGACGGCGTTTTCCCTCGCCCGGACGCGGGTCACCGGGGGCCCCCCTCTGGAGCCAGGCCTGGAGGTGGGGCTCGATGGCAAGCGCCTGGTGGCCGGGCCTGAACCCATGGGGCTTGGCCGGGCACAGCCTGAAGAGGCAACGTGGGTCCCCCTTCTCATGGGCTCACCACCTATGGGAGGGGCCAAGGAGGTCGGGTGCAGTGTGAGTTGAACTTCAACTGACAATTTTTCTATTAAATGTCAAAAATTGACTGATTAAGAAATGAAATTCCAAACAAAGACCAAATAGGATTGAAGGATCCAGTGTTATCTGTTTCTTTGTGACTTTCTACTAGATTTCAACATATCAAAATTTTCATCATTTGCCCAGAATCTACTGTAAATAAACTGCACAGCAATGACACAGCATTGATTTCTAACAGTCTTCTGTTTACTTCTAGCAAACTGAGTTGTTTATCAACTGCAAAATGCCTCATACTCTCTTATGAAAACAAGTCAACATATTTTTATTACATGTGTACTATACAAATTGCAATTTGAAATCAAAAGGGCTGCTACATTATTTAGTTTGTTATTAAAAAGTTATTGACCACACTCATCTCAGCCTATTACAATAAAATGAACATCAATGAAGTAAACAGTATATTTGAAATACTAAAATATGCAAACAATAACATGATTAATTGGTATAAAAGTAAGCAATTCTAATGTTCAAAACTGAATCAGTTTATAAAATAAGATTAGAAAACTTGTACCTTTTGACTTTTTTGATTGGAGCCTCCTTGGACTCTTTTATTCTATGTTAAACAAAATCTATATTTTTTTTTAATCAACTGCTATATATTGATTTTAAATTTTGTATCTTTCACAAAAGCAGAGGACAGGAAGCTATGGGGAAAGATGATCTGCTATGGTGAACCCTAACAGGAGCAGCCAAAAGAAGAAGATCTTTACTGACATGAACCTTGTATCTTTTAGATCATTCCTTTTGAATCTTAAACAGACTGTTAATTTATTAGACCTGGAGTAATTAGGATTGGAATATACAAGCAGCCTGAGAAAGGCAAACACTGCTTGACTATTCTTGTAATCATTGTTACTTCCAAATTCGAAGTGAAGTTAGGCCTTTAAGTTTTTGTTCATGCTGGGCAGGGAAGGAAGGAAGGTAGGGAGAGCAGAGCAGGAGATGGTAAAGCAAGAAGAGCAGAGAAGAACAAAGAGCAAGGCTGGGAGCATGTGCTTAAAGCACGTTGTCACACCCACCACATGACAAACCATGTGGAGTGGGACCTGAGTGTAGCGGGTCTTAACCTTTAAAGTCTCCTTTCAAATATATTTCCTACTTTTGCTACCATCAGTTTTACTGTTGCTTTTATTAATGTTGCTTTATAGTAATATTAATTATATACTGTTTGATTGGGTCTATATTGTTAAGAGCACCTGGTGTGGGTGATTGCCATATTCCTATATTAGCAGATGAGAAGACACATCTTCAATACAAAGCAACATGGTGAACGGGCACCTGCTTTGGTGATTGGCACAGGTGTAGCTAAACTGTTTGGTCTGCTTATGCTAAGCTAGCAAGTCTCTTTGCTTAAAGCAGCTGTCCATGTGCAGGTAAGACTGTACATGTGGGGTGCTATAAAGCAGCTATATTAAGGTAAAATCCCTTGATAATGCACACAATCAAAATCATCTCTAAATACTGTAGCTCACAATGCAAAATGTACTTATCATTATAAAGTATAATTTGAAACCAGGCCTCCAGTAAAGAAAAACAGTTTTGCAAATGAAGTGCATTAGCAGACAAAATGCTTTTGAATGAAGTACAATCTGTATATAACCAGTATAAAGAATTAATTTTTAAAAACTCAAACCATGCTTAATATGTTATCTCTAATTATCAAAGTAGGGAGTCAATACATCAATAAACCAGCTACAGTAAAACTGTTGTGGTTGTGATGAACAGTCTTAAGTACTGTTGAACAAACGTGTAGGGAGGTGTTGCAGAAGTTATTGGGCGATGAAAAGAACTACTGTACTCATATTTCAGCTGTTCAGCTGAAATGTGCTTAGACAAATACAGAATGAGTGTGTCGTCAGAGTAACACCAAAGGAGTTTTTTGCTAAGCCATTCGTTTGACCAATTTTAGGTGTCGTATGCACCGTGAAAGGCTGGCACTACGGACTCGTTTTTACGATTCAAGCCCCCTTATTTTTATACAGAAATTACTGCTAAATATTACAAACTAACTAATGCACACTACGCATGTTTAATAATTGCCATATGTGCTAAGTGCACCTCACGATACGCACAGAAGGGGAGCATCTTTTTAAAAATGATGCCGCCTGTTATTTTGCTTATTCATTTGGTCAATGGTCACTGCTTCGTTCGTAACAATAAGTGGTTATCAGAAATTTACCGCGGCAATATTCAGTGCAACTAACTATGCTTTTGTAATCATTTATACTGCATTTTAGGCACCCTATGTTTCAAAATCAGGTTTTTATAAATCTGAGGAAGAGTTCTGCATAGAGAGGTAACTTCACAGTTTTTGGGGTGCAGTTTACACCACACAATGAAGCTGTTTAGTTTTATGCACTTGGGACAGAACAGCACTTCTAAATATGACCAAACCTGTACCGTCTTTCTTTCTTTCTTTCTTTCCTTCTTTTCTAAAGAAGAGTGTCACTGCTGCCACTACGGATCTCCACGTGAAGAAAAAAAAACTATAGTCACAGCTGACGAGAGGCGGGATCGGGGCAACGGTGCCCAATAAACTGCTCTATTACACCGTGACATACTGAAATATGTTACTCTGCTGGAGGAAACGAGTTAACTGCATGATTACAATATCGGTGACTAAAATTCTTCGAGCTTGCAAATCAGTACCTACGATCCACAAAATTTTTATTTGTAGTTTTTGCATGTAGCCAGTTAGGCTAATTGTTATTTGTAATGAACCTGACTTGAAAATGTAACGAAGTAAAATCGGTACTAAATATAATTTTTAGGCAGTAAAGAAAGGTATTTTAGATTAAAAAAAATGAAAGAAAACGTATTTCGTTACTTTCCATCTCTGGTTTCCTGAGATATAGGCTGTCATCCTGTCTAGGGATGATTTCTGCCCTCTAGTCAACACTACCAAATGCTGTTTAAAAACTGAAAAACTGTTTAAGGGTGCTGCATAAGTAGTGATTAATGGGATTTACAAATAAACATGTTGTATATAACACCTAACACCATTCCAGCGCAGATTAAAAATACATTATATCACCATTTACACAGAGCACAAGCGAGTTAGTTGACATTCTTACAGTCCCACTGTGGGTCTTTGGTATGATTTGGCCTTCTAGCCTTATAAGTGGGAATACAGATTCTTAACTACCACAGCAACACTATCTGCCTAAACAGGATGTAAGCAAATATTTTATTTCTGCATTTTTAAATCCACGGAGCGTTTTGCTACTATTATATGTTTGTTTCTTGCATAACTTCCTCTAAATTGTTATTTCAATTAAGAGATTTTTAAATGTCATTGTTAAACTCCACCTATTTTTATTTTTGGAACCATTTACAGTCAACAAGATTTTACCATGTTTTATATACATAGCACAATTTAATTAGAACTTCTGATTGTTTTTATTAATTTTTTATATTTTGTTTCAAACAAAATGCAGAAAACCTTTTTTTTTACAGTTTCAGAACATGTAGATCAGGTGGCTTGTTTAGTGTTAGATAGTGACTCAATGGGGGAATTCAATTAACAATGCAGTGGAGTTTTTTTAATTATGCAGCCACTGAGTCTGCCTTTTTTACTATTCCTATTTCCAGAAAGTCCCATTCGACTACTGCATCTTTCTTGGCCTTTTAAGATAATATTCTATCCAGCTTTCCACTCTGTTGCAGTCTTGTATTCAACAAGATTTCCCTCATGGTCTCTAGTTTTGTTTGTTTTTATTACCAACATTTTATTAAAGGGATGATTTATTCAAATTTCAGTGGACTTGCACCATGTTGAAGACTGGCTCCTAACCTTACCCCTAGTGTTACTAGGTAGGACTCCGACCTTCTATAACCATAAAAACTTGGCTTAAGTGAGTCAGTAAATTAAAGGATGTATGGATAAATATTATTTCTGTTAGACTCTGTTATCTATTTTTTCCAAACCCACTTCATTGAATTATGGGAATGCAGTAAGCTGGGAAAACAACTAAAGCCAACATTTGTTAAAAATAATAGCAACAACAATAACAATAGATTTTATTTTGCTCAAAAATTTTATTATGACTTATACATTTACAGTATGTTAGGTTAGGATATATTACAACTGCAGACAGTCGGAGCACAGGCAGTTAAGTTACTTGCTCAGAGTCACACGAGCTGAAAGTCAATAGATTTAGCCACCACAATAGCTGCCTGTCTAATGAATGGTGAGTGTATATTAAAACATTTGTTCCTGACTACAAAACTGAAAACATTATCTCTGTATAAATAAACCTTAAAAGGTGCACTGAAATAGTAAATGAGTAAGAAAAATTGATGGGAGGATGAATGCAATAAGATTTGTTGTTTTTATTCAGTCTATCCATTTCAAGAATTTGTTTCTCAATCTCAGGGTCATGGCCAGACAAATGGCATGCTATGTCAAAGGAGGAGATTGCATATGTTAGAACAGGTAGTAAATAATATGAGAAAAGGGTTGATTCTGATTCATACTTCTGAATGAGGAAGTTCTTGCAGTTAACTTGTGCAAGAGACACAGTTACAGGATGAGACTGTAGCAATAAGGGATGTGGTTATTTGTTTTTTGGTATTTTACTGAAGGTTCAGATTAACAAATACAATGCAGAAATAAAATCACAGAACCAGTCCTACTTATTCAAAATTATAAATAATAGTTCAGGAAATTCAGGACTCTTACTGTCAACTGTTGTATAACACCTTTCTCTAGTAACACCATCCGAGTGCAGATTACAAATACATTGTATCACTATTGTGAAGTGTGAATAAGCAAATTTAAATAATTGCTGAGTCTGTTAACTCATTAATGACCTAGGTTGCAAGCATAAATATATTTAGTATTCCTTCTTGAAAGTGTAACAAGAAGCAAGAATAGGTGTACTAAAGCCTTTTCTTTTTCTACTTCTAGCTATTTGTCAGAGTTACAATACTATTTTACTCACTTTTACATCAGTTCTCCAAGGTATAATATGACTAATTATTATCTTCTAGTTTAACAAATTGTCGTGTATCACACTTTCCACTTTGCTTCTCTTCATTTTGATTCTACCTGTTCCGATGATGCTTATGGTAGCAACATGCTATTAATTTGGCAACCAGAACACACTATCCTATGCACATTTTTCCCCCCTCTCCTTGAGAATCACTTAACACTCCCAGGCCAGAAAAGATTTATTTAATTTAATTTATTTAATTAATTATTTAAATGTATTTATTTATGTATTTATTTCTATCTCTCATGGTGCTTATTAGGAAAAAAGAATAAAATTAATCCAATAGTTAAAAAACAAAATAAATATTGAACACTTTTAATTAAATTTAGAATTTTAACAATAAAGCAGAAGGAAAAATAATACAAAAATACTAAATTGAATAACAGAAAACAAATTAAAGAAACATATTAAATGCAAATTAAAAACAATAGAAAAAATTATTTAAACTATAAAAAATTAATTAAAAGCAAGGATCAACAAGTTTATTTTAACTGCCATATAAAAATATCAACAGTGCTAACTTCTCTAAGTATTCCACAGGTTTGGTGCATAGTGACAAAAAGCTTTTTCTCCAGGCATCCTAGCTTAACTTTAGCAACATTCAGTAAATCTTATCAAAGTCACAATTGAACAAAGGATATTATATTTGTGGAAATGTGTTATGCAGTTCTCCATTATCATTATCTGATTTCCCATATTTTTCAAAACTCTTATTAGTCATAACTTTCAGTACATCACTTTCTAAGACTGTGATTTAGCTTTGAATAAAAACATTTTCTGTTACTTGTTCTTTTCTGTCTAAGTTTAATTAAATTGTAATTATTTTTGTGGCTTTAAAATAACTTTTAAAATGTGGTCTCACTAGTAAGATAGGAGGTCCTTTAACATTAACCATAGGTCAGTTCTGCAGTGAATGAAGACATTTTTTCCTCGAAGTAAACTGTTTGCATTGTGGATTATGATCTCAGCAAATGTCAGTTAAACTAAGATTTACACTAAGGGTTGGAAATCTATATGGTAACATTGGGTCTTGAGACGTATCTAAACTTCACTGAAATAACCTCCAAGTATGTTTACTGATGGATATACGTTTACAAAATATTTTATGACATACTCAGTTTCTTCATAGCACTAGAACAACTGCTGGTTATTTATTAAGGACAGTTAACTAAGCCTATCAAATTCCTTGGAACAGCGTCAAATAACTATTGCACAGCTTGTACATATGCTATGTCCAAAAATAATTAAAAACGTGGTATATGTACCTAAGCATTAACATTTCACAGTATCATAAAAGACATGCTTACAAATTCAAAATGTTGTTTTCTTTAATTGGAAGCACGAATTATATACATCAGCGTGGCATTGTTTCTGTTCTCTTAGGGGGTATTGAAACTGTACCAGTGGCATGGCTGCGATATTTTTACCCTTATAATACAGTACATATTTTTGATGTACAGTTGCCACACGCCATGAAAATAAAGACAGCACGACAATTTGCACATCTTAACCCCCTGCAGATTTCTGAAGTCCTCACAGTCTGCGTACTTTTGCGGCATTCCGTCAAAATCATGTTAAGACTGATGCACCCTGTTGTTGTTGACCAGTCCAAGAAGATAGCTCTGTCGAGACTGCAAGCTTATGTAGATGTATATTTCAATAAATCAGTGCGTACACAAATAGTAAATGAGGTTAACCTTTTGGAGATTATCGTCTTTGTATATACACATTTGGACAGTTTAATAAGTATGTTCATTAAATTGTATTTATCTGAGCTAAAGGAAGCTTTATCAAAACATAAAAGTACATAGCATCGTTCAATGGATATCTTTCAAGCAATTCTTTTCTTGAAGTCTAAGAAGAGATCTAACCAAAAGGAGCCGACAAATCTACAATGAAAAATAGATATTCAATATCTCCTTTACAGAACACACAGGCAGCAATTCGATCAAGGGACTTAAAACGTGTCTTATTAAAATATCTGTGCAATATCTGATTTTGTTATTGAGAGAAAAAAAAAAACTTTCAACAAATTGTCTATTTTTCGCCGCAGAATTACAGCCCTTTGCGCAGTTGTCGCGAGCACATATTTCATGACGACGTTTTCGTTTGACCAATCACACGTAAGTCACGAGGGCACATTTTTCTGCGAATCCTCACTCGTCTGACCAATCAAAAGTGGGTCTGTCATTAATGCCGGAAGTAAGCTGTGCTTCGGCACTACAGTTGTGGGGAATATATTCGAGCATCTTTTTCAACAGATAAACTTTGTATCCTTTTGAGATCTAAAAGTAGTTTAAGTATGCTATACAATGAGATTTAGATTAAAATGACGTTCACTGGAATGCGTTGGCACAAAAGGTAAGGTGTAATTAAAGACTTCAACTTCAGATGTCACCACTTTTTAATTTGTTTTTGCGTTTTTGAACATATGGCAAGTTTATGTTTTTCATACCTTCATATGTACGCCCAAATCTGAATGCAATGGTGTCACTGGTGTTGTATCATTGATTTATAGTCTTTTCTACCAAAACAAATGGTGTTGTTTTGTGTATTTATGAAACAGAAATAATAATTATTTAGTAATGTAATTCGACCGTGCCTTATATATATATATATATATATATATATATATATATATATACTTAACTTTCCTGTTATGCTGAAAAAATTGACTCGCACAGTTTTTATAAAGGCATAAACCGGCAGGAATCGCATTAAAACAACAAACCCTTTATTACAGATTTTTAGAACATTCAGAAAGATGAAATATATGTGGGAAATACTCAATTATTACTAATTTTGATAACACTGTTTAGTTGATGTAATGCAATGACATTTACATTACTCCCCACATGATGAGCACAATGTTAAGTGTGTGAATTTTGCAGATATACTTATTGCACTGGACACAAATGATGCTGTCTTTTTGAGAGGGGCAGACCTGACGTCTTCGTGTATTGCCGTTACGTGAACACACTGAATCCATTTGTTTTTGATTCCTTGTGATTCTGGAAATACAAGCTTGTACTTTAATCACAACAGCTGCAGCTTCAGGGGATCAAAGTGGCATGTTTCTCCTGCGGATCATTGTAGTGGTAAGTGCTTTGCCAAGCTGATCCAGGAAGACCCAGCATCACTGCAGTTTACCTATATGTCTCTGCTGGTTGGTCTCAGTCCACATGATTTGTGCATTGTAAGCAGACATATCCAAAATATTGAAACATAAACCAAAGACAATAGGCAATCATGCACTGGCAGCTGCTTGTAGCTGTAACTTCGTCCAAGTTGTCAACCCCTCCTCTACTGCAGTGGTAGTTCAGGATTATTTGTGGCTTCATGCCCACTCTTTAACTCAGACTTGCATCTTTATGTATTGTGATTATTCTAAGTATATTCTTTGGTTAAATTATGAATTGTAAGTTGGCAAAAGGTGGTGACTTGGTGCAGTGGAAAAAACACACATCTCTAAACCAAGGGAGTGGATTATGTCACCATTCCTGACTGCTACGTACCATGCATACTAATCAGCTATTCTCCTACTTATCATAACAATTCACAATTCTTTTCACATGAGTCAGATGACCATATGCCACTGTCAACTTCTTCTTCTTTCGGCTGCTCCCGTTAGGGGTCGCCACAGCGGATCATCTTCTTCCATATCTTTCTGTCATCTGTATCATGTTCTGTTACACCCATCACCTGCATGTCCTCTCTCACCACATCCATAAACCTTCTCTTAGGCCTTCCTCTTTTCCTCTTCCCTGGCAGCTCTGTCCTTAGCATCCTTCTCCCAATATACCCAGCATCTCTCCTCTGCACATGTCAACAACCCAGGCAAATGTTTTTGTTTTGGGTCTTGGCACCCTTCCCTGTACATTAAACTGTCTGAGTGAAAGTGACCCGCAACAACATGTTTGTATAAAATTTTTTACAGTATTTCCCCAACACATTAGGGTGATCACACTTCATATGTAAAAGCACTTCCCTAAATGACAAAAAGGCAAACAATTTAAGGGAGAGAAAATTATAGTAACCTGTATCTTAGGCATCTCAAAAATGGGAATGTGTGACATTGACCATCAACATAAAAGAATTAAAACAATTTTACCTTGCCTCTTTAACTGTTAAACATTAACGGATATAAAGACACCACTGTATATAAAGTAAAAATCGTTTGATCTTGTGCAATGTGCCACTATCCCTGAAACCTTGAGCTGAATACTAAAATAGTGACTTTGGATACTCAAGGCACTGATGGTACGTACTATCTGTTTATCCATTTTCCTTATCTGGCAGTTTCAATATAAGTTGGTCACTATAATAAGAATAAATTAGTAAACGTAAATAACAAACTGATAATAATTGGTAACCACAGCCAGGAGACAAAATGTGGAAAAAGTAAATTTCCTTAATTTGAAGCTTGAATAAACCACTGGATTTTACTAGCACCTTCCACTAGGTACCCACTAAACATATATCTTTAACCACAGACAGGTCTTACAAACTGCCCCATCAACTATTAATGAAAGGAGAAAAGTGACTGTTTTACTGAACCTTCTCAATATGAAACTTAATTACCAGCTAATATTCCTTTCTAGCATTAGAATATATATTCCTGACAAACATAGTGGGTAGTAATAGTAAATGATAATGACACAATTGCTAAAATAATGCAGAAAAGGTTTATGTATGCCATATGGGTGCATGCACCACTGGTCCAGAATGCTGTTCAGAGTTGTTTTTTTCCATATACTTGAGACTGCTTTGATTGACTTTTAAAGTAGATCCCGAACATGTCTGATGGAGATACAATTATACTATGTAATTTTCCTGGTCTTTAAAGAGTCTCTCAATTGCAGGTCTTAATTTCATTTGAAGATACAATCTAGCTGCTCTGGTGGCATTAAAAGTTGAACAAGCTGACATCTACAGTCTTTGTGCTTTAAGGTAGGTTCATGAAATTGAACAGCATTTCTTTTACACTCTTGTTTAGTCACTTTTATATAGCAATGAGAAAAAATGTAAGTGATAAGTCTTCCTTCCCCACCACATTTTGTTTTCAATATTTAATACTGTCCATTGAAAAAAAACCTTGTGTTTTATTTGTTAACTTTTTATAATGGTGCTCTAGTAGGTTTGAGACTGGCCTATTAAGAGAAATAGTATCACTTCTCGGCCTTTTGGCTAAGATCAAGTGTAGTATCTGTTCTTTTAAGTTTAATATCTGATACGTCCCCTATCTGGGGACCATATATTAAATTGATTTTTGGATCAGTGAGATGGAATAGAGGCTTGCTGTTTTATTTTTATTTAAAAAAAAAAAGAGAAATAGTAGTTCGATCAAATAAGCTTTATTTTTTTAGCATTATTTCTATTAACACTAATACAGTGGTTATTCCATTCTGTAATATGTCCTAGGACACACAAAATGATTTGTATTGCCTATGCAACCATTCTTGTGTAACTAACTTTATATCTTTATCATTGGGATAAAGTTGTAGCCCTCAGATTGGAGAACAAATGGTAGTTGCACATGTTCTGGAGAATTAAGTGGGCATGGTATCCCTTTAGTGTAAAGTTTCACACAGCAGCCTTTACAACCTATGCAGCTTGAACACAGGCATTGTTGTGAAGCAAAAGATGAATGGGCCGTTAGCATTCCTTGTCAATTTTTGTTTTCTCTTATCGACTGCCACATCACAAAGCTCACAATCTTACTGGAAGTGATTTGGACCTTGAATTTCTTTGGAATTGGAGACATGCCAAGTTTATTCTATTTTACTTGTTTGTACTCTGAGTCTTAATGATGCACATGAGATTCATCCCCATTTCTGAAATGCTTTTTGAATTTTTCCAAGTCTGAAATTATTAGCAGAAGACTTTCCTTGGAACAATGGATGAAGTGATGCTTCATTTCAGGAGTCAACCTTCTGGGCACTCCGCTTGCATGGACCTAGCACATATTAGTTGTTCAGGAAGAATGGATTTATCTAACCCCAGACTAATTGCTATAGTGTCCTATAGACTTCTTTGGTTCTTCATTACAGTTAACCCCAAGGTGGCAAGGTTTTTTTTTTTTTTTTTTTTGTAACTGTTAAAGTTAAAGATCATACTTTGGGTCATCTTTGAGAAATGTCTTGCTGTGATGAAACTTCTCAATCGATATTGTGGGTGTGGCAAATGAAGAGGTCTGGTCCTGGTACACATTGACTAGGTAACACTGCATAATAAATGGTTTAATAACCTCTAGCATTAGAAATTCATTGATAGCATACTTGATTTAATTATTTTTAGCATCCGTGTTGACTTGGTTGATAAACAAGAAATGGGATCATATAAAACAAAAATAACAGAAACTTTTCTTTTACATATTCTAGTACGATATGGCTATTCTTTGGCCTTTTCCAAACCTGGCACAGTAGAAGGTTTTGACAACCACTTGTATTTATGTTTGGACAATATATTGAATATTTGATTCGATATTTAAGAGACATCAAAATAAAAACACCAATATTGCGATGTTCAGTGTTTTTCCCCTGACAAATAAAATCTGCAAAGTCTCCACTTCCCTTTTTAAGTGTGACTGTGTTGACTCCACCCATATCACCTGTTGGTAATGAGCATTAGAAAAAAAAATGAAGTGAAAAAGAAGATCAATGCTAAATGGTTTGGGTAAATTTAATTGGAGAAGCCTGTCTTCATTTTATAAGAATTTAGCTGCTGTCTTAAAGGTATATTTCTTCCTTTAGAAAATATTTTGATTATTTTATGAATTTTAATGTGTTTTTGTTACAGGTGACAAGTTTCCTGGCAAAACATTGAGCCATGGCCATTTACTGTTGTCGACGCACTTGGCATTGTTCACGGTCTACCATGTGTACACTAGTGCTGGGTTGTGGATTTGTGACACTGGGCAGCAGCCGAATCCTTTTGGTCAAATTTTCTGAAAATTCAGGTATGTTGTGGTACTGAAAACCAGTGAATTCTTTCCAGCATGCTATCAGTTATTATCTGCTTTAAACTAGCACATGACTAAGCAAAGTTTATTTTAAGTTTTGCTTGTTTTAGTGTGAAAAGATATAACCTTTAATAAAAAAAGTGTCAGGTATTATTTATGTTGTGTCCAAATACCCACCCAAACATCTTATAAAACGAAAGACTTAACTTGGTTCACATTACTAGAACATATCTAATTGCCTCCTACTTAAAAATTCCATTTGAAGGACTGTTATTTAACCTGTAAATGTATATAAATTTGGTTCACTTTAGTGTTTTTGAAAACATAAATCTAAAACAAATGAACCGATTTTAATAATCCCTCTTTGAAAAGGTACATTACTAGAATGTAAATTAACAGGTATGGAATTATATGTACTGAAATGGTTTGGGGTAATTTTGAAATCAATGACTGTTTGATGCTAATGAGCAAATTTACAAGGGAGAGATGTTACTTATGAGCAATTTTTTCTTTTAATGGGTTTTGCTAAACCCCTTTTATTCGGCCACTTTAGGAGTGAGCATAATGTATAACTTTGGTAACCCGCGCCTGAAATCGCCAACTAAAAAATGTCATAGGTTGATTTTAAAAGGATCATTTCATTATATATCTGTTTTTGGTTCTTTGGTGGGATGAAATAAAGTTGCTAAAAGTAACGTGAAGTAAATATGACATTATGATTAAAGAACTAAACAAGACAAAGCAGATACATTAAACAGATCATTAAATATTTATTGTGGACCTGATTTTTTTCCATGCTTTTGGGGCTGTATAGAAGCATTACTCCCAATGATGTGAATTGCATTTTCACATTTGTAATTTTTTTTGCATATATTTTATTATCTATGTAACCTACGCTTTTTTTGTTATTATTTAACACCAATGAATGGTTAATATTTACCTGTGGTTATATATTTTGATTGTGTAATCTGTAATGTTTGAAAGTGTTTACTGGAAATGAAATAGTGAAAAATTTCTGGCCCTGTGAATTATTTTGTTAAATATAAACTGATGTTTAAAATATATTGATAATTAACATCAAATTTTTTATTTAAACTCTCTACCTGTTACAAATAAAATTCTCATTTTTCCCTCTTCCTACTGTAGAAGATAGGTATGACTACATACCTGCCACTGTGAACATATGTGCAGAAGGCCTCAAACTGTTATTTTGCTTGTTGATGTCAGTGAGAGTGATAGTACAAGGTAATTTTAAATAAATTAATCGGCACTACCTGAGCTGTTACTTATTAGAAAAAATGTGACTGGTATATTTTAATTAAGTAAATAATTATATTATTTATAAAATTGCTTAAATACTCTGGGTACTCCCACCTGGAATAGACTAACAAAGTAGTACCATGGAACCAGTTTGTGAATACATGTGGTAACTGCTAACACTCCCCCAAGATTAGGCAAGGCATTGCAGCTAGCATGTAGTGCTGAATCTGGATGTGGTGGAGAACCATATTTTTTAAATTACAGTATCTCTAGATAAAAAGCTACAGTATGTTCAGGGTTTTTGCAGATGTTAAATACATCTCATATCAATAGTTAATGTCTTGCATTTAACAGAACTTTTTTTGTATGCCATCCTCCAATACAAACAGTTAATTTACTTTTCTGTAGCTCACTACATATTAACAAATTATGCTTAAATACTGTAAATTAGATGATCAGTAGAGCTTTTGTTTATTTTTTTACACAAAGATATAATGAAGGTTTTGATCAGTTATAATTTGGCATTATCTCAAATAATTTGTTGCTTGAGACCACAACTTCAAAATATTTAACTCAGCATCTGCTGGGGTACCTGTATGTATGTGTGTGTGTCTATGTATGTTTTTTGCCAACTCAAATGTGTGTGTATTAGGTTAAGATAGTACTGCTTTAAAACAATAATAAAAATTATATATATTTTCCTACCTTTCAAAAAGTGACAATATTCATTCTGGTCCAAAAACTGGATGATAAAATTAATATTGTACCTGCTAGTTGGTTTTGATTTTGATACTAATGTACTAAATAGCTTGACATCAAGATTTCATAGTTGCTGGGGCGTGTGTGTGTGGGTTTTTTTTTTATGAATTTACTAGCAGATTACCCAGTGGCTTCGCTTACTGAGTGCAAGGGAAAAAAATAAAATGCAGTATCTGGAGGAATTTGTGGCTCTCATCAGGCAATGGCATTAATGATCCAATTCTGTGATAGATTTGCCCCCGTATTTTAAATGTCGGCATAAAGCCAGACTCCTCGGTAGCAGCCATGGTGCCAAACAATGTCATCTGAAAACACGAATTGTATTTCCTATTGTTCTGTAGAAAATGAGTTGAATGTGGATTTGCGCCAGAAGTAAGAGACAACAGCGGTTCAGGTGGATGGCTTAAAGGAGTTAATTTCACCCTCCCTTCTGAACAACACATCCCACGTGATTCAAATTTAAACTTCTTTGCTTGGCAGTACTCACACATGATGTCCATTTCTCCTATTGTAACTTTTGGATGTAGGCAATAATCTTTTTCAATGTTATAATTGAATCCCTCCATATACAGACCTTGATGCCTGTGTGACGTGGTAGCCTGTGAATACTGCATACGTCGAATTTGATTCTGTTCAGCACGTTGTTCGGGTGTTTGTGAGGCCCCCAATTGTGATTGTCGTATATGTTGATCAGCGAGCCTTCTCTCTCGATCTGCTTCTGTTTCACTTTCTCTGTGTAACCTGACTCTTGTGGGCATACATGTTGTTCAGGTGTTTGTGAGGCCCTCAATTGTGATTGTCGTATATGTTGATCAGCGAGCATTCTCTCTCGATCTGCCTCTGTCTCACTTTCTCTGTGTAACCTGACTCTTTTGGGCATACACATTGTTCGGGTGTTTGTGAGGCCCTCAATTATGATTGTTGTATACACTGATCAGCGAGCCTTCGCTCTTGATCTGCTTCTGTCTCACTTTCTCTGTGTAACCTGACTCTTGTGGGCATACGTAATTTCCGTTTCAAACACAAGTGCATTATCATATGTTCTGTGGTCATACGTAATTTCCATTTCAAACGCGAAAAGAATTTTATATATATATATATATAGATAGATATTTCTTTTGATTAAAAAGTCTGTTAATTTCTGTTCTATCATTATTTCAGAAGAGCGCTCCTATAGAGATTTATGCTTCTCTTCCTGGAAAGATGTAATACATTTTATGAAATGGTCTGTTCCTGCATTCCTGTACTTCTTGGATAATTTAATCATCTTTTATGTAATCACCTACCTCCAGCCAGTAAGTGTCCCTTCTCTTTTTTCTAATATAAAAATAGCTGAAAGTTTAGAAACAGAAACGGTTAAAATATTTATACATTAAACTTTTTTGCCCTGTAGGGCAAATGTAGCGTATTAAAATAATGTACAGTGGATTCAGAAAGTATTCATATACCTTCTCTTTATTCTCATTTTGCCACTTTATATTCAGCCTTGTGCTAAAATCATTTAAATGAACCACCAACATCAATCAAAACTGAAGACTTCAGAATGACAAAACAAAAACCGGATTTTAGAATTTTTTACAAATTTATTAAAATTAAAAAATTGAAATTTTTTACAGGCACAAGTATTCAGACCGTTTGCTATGACACTTGATATTTGACTCTTATGTATCCTATTATATTGATCATCATTGAGGGGTCTCAACAACTTGTTTAGAATCCACCTGTGGTTAATTGGAAATAATTAGGAAAAACAAACACCGGTCAACATAAGATTGCACAGTTGACAGTCTGTATCAGAGAAAAATCCAATTCATCAATTCATGAGGTTGAAGGAATTGCCTACAGAGCTTAGAGACAGAATTGTGTTGAAGCACAGATTTGGGGAAGGCTACAAAAAAAATCCCTTAATCATTGAAGGTTTTCTAAAACACAGATGCCTGTATAAATCTTAAATAAAATAAATTTGAAACAAACCTATTTTGGTAGTCTTCAGAAACTCAGTCTGATGAGCGATAACATTGGAGGCACTGTTGCATCTGGATTTTCTGGGTGTTTTTCACTGATTTACACATTTAAACATCCTGTTGTGTACTGCAGTGGTCAGAAAGTGTAAATGAAAGACAGTTAACAGGCAGTATGCATTAAAGAGAAAGAGAGAAAACATTTACAGGTGACTTACAGAATCATAAGATAAGATAATGTGCATGCAAATACAAAAAGGAAGAAGATTATCATGTTTGCAGAAATGTTTTTTTCTCATCCCATAATGTTGCTAAATTTATGCTTACTTCCCTTCTGCCAATTTCTGCATATGCTAGCATAATTATCATTATCCCCTTTTTAGCTATGTTACAGTGGGGGTGTGTTCCTAACGTAAAGTAACCTTTGGTAGCCATTTTTATAAGACCCAGTTGCATCTTGGTTGTCTAAGCTCTTCATAGTATACTTGGCAAAATATATGCTGAATCTAACAATGTCTACTGCTGCTTTCTTTTATATCCAAACTACAGTAAATATACCATAATCTAGCTAATTATTAGTGATTTTCATCATACCGATGTGTATAGTGTGAGAAGTTATAATGACAATGGATTTTGTGCCTTTCTGTCAGTTTAAATGTTGCACCATTGAGGTATTGTCCAAATGTATAAAGGCCAGTTTTCCCCTTTATTACTTTCCAAAATAATACTGAAATATGGCCATTTGAGTAGCTCCATTCAGCTACTGGTTGTATATATCCCTTGATTTAATTATTTTTATTTATATACTTGTAGTATTTATATGTTGTTTGGACTTCTTTCCTTAAGGTAGGTAATGCATATGAAAAAATTATTTTGCATTGTTTGTTCTAACTTGTGAGATCTATATTTTATTAGTTAGTCAAAGAGTAACGCTTCCACTATTTTTACAAATTTTGTTATGTTATAAATTCTTGATTTTTCACAAGATGGTTCAAATATGGGGCATGATAGGCTCCAGCTGCTTTGCAACCCTACTCTGAAAAAGCAGGCTAGGAAAATGTATGAGTGGTTCAGATTTGAAGGCAATGAATAATTTGTCCTTGTTTTAATGTCCCACTAGCTAGCATAAGCTTTGCAGTAAATGCTTCTCCTTCTAGACCAGTGGTGCCCAATACGTCGGTCGCGATCGACCGGTAGATCGCAAAGGTAGTGCAGGTAGATCGCGTTGCATTCAAAAAAATTTTTTTAAATGTTAGTCTATCATATATCCTCCCTATGGCATTTGCCACTTGATTGACATACAGGGCGGCCAGTCTGAGATCTCTTTTCTTCTAACACACTGGTCATCCCGAACACACGATCAAACGCGCAAGCTACTGCAAAACTCCGGCTATCTAAGTGATCTAGTTATCCTTCCAATTCATACCGACTAAAGAAGGGATTAAAAAAAAAAATTGTTGGTTATGGGCTGGATGTGGAATTGGAAGAGGATTTTTTTCTCTCACAATGTCACAATCGAAGTGCTTTTGTCTGATCTGTCAATCTATCATTCCTATTCCAAAGAAGGAAAATGTGGAAAGGCACTTTCGAACTGTTCATAAAAACTACGAAACTGACTTCCTTCCGAAAAGCGATCTGAGAAAGAGAAAGGAGAGGGAACTAAAATCTCAGTTAATCGGACAGCCGTCATTTTTCACTCGGCTGAATTCAAAAGCAAAGGCAGACACACCGAAGCATTGTTCCAGGTGAGTTACTCGATCATTAAGCATAAGAAGTCCTTCCAAGATGGAGAGATGATAAAAGATGCCTTCGTTGAGGCAGATGGCTAGGGAGAAATTCCTGCTGAGATTTCAAGACCCCTGGCTGGAGAAAAAGGAGTTTCTCCTTGTCATTAAACATGCAGAATATAAGCAACTTAATAACGATCAATGGCCGCTAAACTTGGCATGTTTTTTCTGATCAGACCAACATGTTGAATGAGCTTAATTTACAGCTCCAAGGAAAAGAGAAAACCATGGTCAATTTGATTAGCTCAGTTAATGCTTTCTAATGAAAAATGCAACATCTGTCCTCAAAGCTGCAGCGCTTTGATTTGGGGGACATCCAAAACCTCGTGTCAGAGCTGGAGACACAATGGAAGGCGTGTGTGCAACTTGACAGCATATGCCACACAGAGCAGATTGAAAATTGTCTGTCAGACTTTATCTAATGGAAAACAGTAACGATTCCAGTGTTGCCCAATGTAGCGGAGTAAGAGTAGCGTTTCTTCTTCACAAATGTACTGAAGTAAAAGTAAAAACTATGGTGCAGTAAAACTACTCTTAGAAGTACAATTTTTTAAAAAAGTTACTCAAGTAAATATAACAGCGTAAATGTAACTCGTTACACCCACCTCTGATACTCAGTGTGTATGTGTATATATATATCTCCATCCATCCTCTTCCACTTATCCAGGGAGGCGTCCAGGAGGCATCCTGATCAGATGCCCGATCCACCTCATCTGACTCCTCTCGATGTGGAGGAGCAGCGGCTCTACTCTGAGCCCCTCCTGGATGACTGAGCTTCTCACCCTATCTTTAAGGAAAAGCCCAGACACCCTGCGGAGGAAACTCATTTCAGCCGTTTGTATTCGTGATCTCATTCTTTTGGTCACTACCCATAGCTCATGACCATAGGTGAGGGTAGGAACGTAGATCGATTGGTAAATTGAGAGCTTTGCCTTACGGCTCAGCTCCTTTTTCACCATGACAGACCGATGCAGAGCCCGCATCACTACGGACGTTGCACCAATCCGCCTGTCGATCTCGCGCTTCATTCTTCCCTCACTCGTGAACAAGACCCCGAGATACTTGAACTCCTCCACTTGAGGCAGGATCTCACCTCCAACCCTGAAAGGGCACTCCACCCTTTTCCAGCTGAGGACCACGGTCTCGGATTTGGAGGTGCTGATTCTCATCCCAGCCGCTTCACACTCAGCTGCAAACCGATTCAGAGAGAGCTGAAGATCACGGCCTGATGAAGCAAACAGGACAACATCATCTGCAAAAAGCAGTGACCCAATCCTGAGTCCACCAAACCAGGCCCCCTCAACACCCAGGCTGCGCCTAGAAGTTCTGTCCATAAAAGTTATGAACAGAATCGGTGACAAAGGGCAGCCCTGGCGGAGTCCAACTCTCACTGGAAACGGGTTCGACTTACTGCCGGCAATGCGGACCAAGCTCTGACACCGGTTGTACAGGGACCGAACAACCCTTATCAGGGGGTCCGGTACCCCATACTCCCAGAGCACCCCCCACAGGATTCCCCGAGGGACACGGTCGAACGCCTTTTTCAAGTCCACAAAACACATGTAGACTGGTTGGGCAAACTCCCATGCACCCTCCAGGACTCTGCTAAGGGTGTAGAGCTGGTCCACTGTTCCTCCTGAATCCAAGGTTCGACTGTCCAATGGACTCTCCTCTCCAGAACCCCTGAATAGACTTTCCCAGGGAGGCTGAGGAGTGTGATCCCTCTGCAGTTGGAACACACCCTCCGGTCCCCCTTCTTAAAGAGGGGGACCACCACCCCGGTCTGCCAATCCAGAGGCACTGTCCCCGATGTCCATGCGATGTTGCAGAGATGTGTCAACCAAGACAGTCAGAGCCTTGAGGAACTCTGGGCGTATCTCATCCACTCCCGGGGCCCTGCCACCAAGGAGTTTTTTGACCACCTCGGTGACCTCAGTCCTAGAGATGGGGGAGCCCACCTCCGAGTCCCCAGGCTCTGCTTCCTCATTGGAAGGCATGTTAGTGCGATTAAAGAAGTCTTCGAAGTACTCCCGCCACCGGCCCACAACGTCTCGAGTCGAAGGTCAGCAGCATACCATCCCCACCATATACAGTGTTGACACTGCACTGCTTCCCCCTCCTGAGACGCTGGACCAGAATCTCCTCGAAGCCATCCCTAAGTCATTCTCCATGGCCTATCCAAACTCCTCCCATGCCCAAGTTTTTGCCTCAGCAACCACCGAAGCCGCATTCCGCTTGGCCTGTCGGTACCTATTAGCTGCCTCCGGAGTCCCACAGGACAAAAGGGTCTGGTAGGACTCCTTCTTCAGCTTGACGGCATCCCTCACTGCCGGTGTCCACCAACGGGTTCTGGGATTGCCACCATGACAGGCACTGACCACCTTACGACCACAGCTCCGGTCAGCCGCCTCAACAATAGAGGCATGGAACATGACCCATTCAGACTCAATGTCCCCCACCTCCCTCGGGACGTGGTCGAAGTTCTGCCGGAGGTGGGAGTTGAAGCTACTTTTGACAGGGGACTCTGCCAGACATTCCCAGCAGACCCTCACAACACGTTTGGGCCTACTGGGCCTAACCGGCATCCTCCCCTACCATTGAAGCCAACTCACTACATGGTGGTGATCAGTTGGCAGATCCGCCCCTCTCTTCACCCGAGTGTCCAAGACATGTGGCCGCAAGTCCGACGACACAATCACAAAGTCGATCATCAAACTGAGGCCTAGGGTGTCCTGGTGCCAAGTTCACATATGAACACTCCTATGCTTGAACATGGTATTCGTTATGGGCAATCCGTGATGAGCACAGAAGTCCAATAATAAAACACCGCTCGGGTTCAGATCAGGGAGGCCATTCCTCCCAATCACGCCCTTCCAGGTCTTGCTGTAATTGCCCATGTGAACATTGAAGTCTCCCAGCAGTACGAGGGAGTCCCTAGAAGATACAATTAGGTCCATAAATATTTGGACAGAGACAACTTTTTTCTAATTTTGGTTCTGTACATTACCATCATGAATTTTAAATGAAACAACTCTGATGCAGTTGAAGTGCAGACTTTCAGCTTTAATTCAGTGGGGTGAACAAAACGATTGCATAAAAATGTGAAGCAACTAAAGCATTTTTTTAACAGGATCCCTTCATTTCAGGGGCTCAAAAGTAATTGGACAAATTAAATAACTGGAAATAGAATGTTCATTTCTAATACTTGGTTGAAAACCCTTTGCTGGCAATGACAGCCTGAAGTCTTGAACTCATGGACATCACCAGATGCTGGGTTTCCTCCTTTTTAATGCTCTGCCAGGCCTTTATTGCAGCGGCTTTCAGTTGCTGTTTGTTTGTGGACCTTTCTGTCTGAAATTTAGTCTTCAACAAGTGAAATGCATGCTCAATTGGGTTAAGATCAGGTGACCGACTTGCCCATTCAAGAATTTTCCACTTCTTTGCTTTAATAAACTTCTGGGTTGCTTTGACTATATGTTTTGGGTCATTGTCCATCTGTATCATGAAACGCCACCCAATCAATTTGACTGCATTTAGCTGGATTTGAGCAGACAGTATGTCTCTGAACACCTCAGAGTTCATTTGGCTGCTACTGTCCTGTGTCATATCATCAATAAACACTAGTGCCCCAGTGCCACAGGCAGCCATGCACGCCCAAGCCATCACACTGCCTCCACAGTGTTTTACAGTTGATGTGGTATGCTTTGAATAATGAGCTGTTCCACGCTTTCTCCATACTTTTTTCTTGCCATCATTCTGGTAGAGGTTGATCTTGGTTTCATCTGTCCAAAGAATGTTTTTCTAGAACTGTGCTGGCTTTTTTAGATGTTCTTTAGCAAAGTCCAATCTAGCCTTTCTATTCTTGATGCTTATGAGTGGCTTGCACCTTGCAGTGCACCCTCTGTATTTACTTTCATTCAGTCTTCTCTTTATGGTAGACTTGGATATCAATACACCTACCCCCTGAAGAGTGTTGTTCACTTGGTTGGCTGTTGTGAAGGGGTTTCTCTTCACCATGGAAATGATTCTGCGATCATCCACCACTGTTGTCTTCCGTGGACGTCCAGGTCTTTTTGCGTTGCTGAGTTCACCAGTGATTGCTTTCTTTCTCAGGATGTACCGAACTGTAGATTTTGCCACTCGTAATATTGTAGCAATTTCTCAGATGGGTTTTTTTCTGTTTTCGCAGCTTAAGGATGGCTTCTTTCACCTGCATGGAGAGCTTCTTTGACCGCATGTTGTCTGTTCACAGCAAAATCTTCCACATGCAAGCACCACACCTCAAATCAACTCCAGGCCTTTTATCTGCTTAATTGATAATGACATAACGACAGACTTGCCCACACCTGCCCATGAAATAGCCTTTGAGTCAATTGTCCAATTACTTTTGAGCCCCTGAAATGAAGGGATTGTGTTAAAAAAGTGCTTTAGTTGCCTCACATTTTTATGGAATCGCTTTGTTCACCCCACTGAATTAAAGCTGAAAGTCTGCACTTCAACTGCATCTGAGTTGTTTCATTTAAAATTCATTGTGGTAATGTACAGAACCAAAATTAGAAAAAAGTTGTCTCTGTTCAATTATTTATGGACCTAACTGTATGCCCTCTAGCACCCCCTCCAGGGACTCTAAAAAGGGTGGGTACTCCAAACTGTTGTTTGTTGCATACACACAAACAACAGTTAGGACCGGTCCCCCCACCCAAAGGCGGAGGGAGGCTACCCTTTCATTCACTGGGGTAAACCCCAATGTACAGGCTCCAAGTCAGGGGGCAATAAATATGCCCACACCCCCTCGGCGCCTCTCACTGGGGGGAACTCCAGAATAGTAGAGTGTTCACCCCCTCTCAAGGAGATTGGTTCCAGAGTCCAAGCTATGCGTCGAGGTGAGCCCGACTATATCTAGCCGGAACCTCTCGACCTCGCGCACTAGCTCAGGCTCCTTCCCCTTCAGAAAAGTGACATTCCACGTCCCAAGAGCTAGCTTCTGTAGCCAAGGATCGGACCGCCAAGGTCCCCGCCTTCGGCTACGACCCAACTCACACTGCACCCTACCTCCTTGGCCCATCCCGTAGGTGGTGAGCCCATGGGAAGGGGGACCCACATTGCCTCTTCAGGCTGTGCCCGGCCGAGCCCCATGGGTGCAAGCCTGGCCACCAGGCGCTCGCCATCGAGCCCCACCTCCAGGCTTGGCTCCAGAGGGGGGCCCCGGTGACCCGCATCCGGGCGAAGGAAAACGCCGTCCAAATTTTTTATTCATCATAGAAGGTCTGCTGAACCGCTCTTTGTCTCATCCCTCACGTAGGACCAGTTTGCCTTGGGTGGCCCTACCAGGGGCATAAAGCCCCGGACAACAGAGCTCCTAGGATCATTGATAAGGTGGCGGTTTGTGGGGAGATATATATATATATATATATATGTAGCATTTTTAATGTAGGTAGATCATTTTGACCTGGTCATTTTAAAAGGAGCTTGCAAGCCGAGAAAATGTGGGCACACCTGTTCTAGACTAATGTAGTCTTGGACATGGCACACAACTGTTACTCCTGTTAAGAGTAAACTGTAATATGCACAATAACAAGAAGTACTTGCTGTCTGAAGGTGTGCTTTGCTGTGCTGTGAAGCAGTGGTTAGTGCAAGACTTTACAAAATGCAAGTTGCATGTAAATAAATATCTTTCTCATTGGAATTCACTCCAGTTACCTTTAATTATTTTTTAATCTATGATAATGGTGTACAGTACAATAAAATATACAGGTTCATCACATGATTATTTATTGTCATATAATTCAGCAACTTTATTCTTCATTCTTTGATCTTTTTGGGGTGCAGACAGGAAATAATGAATTTAGAATTGTTGGCCAATATGGCATCTGACCATTGCAAAAAAGGATCTTTTTTTAGGAAAGTTATGTTTAAAATAAATATCCCTGTAGTGGAAAATTGATGGATGCATGGATGATTAAAATGAATGGCTTCTGAAGCTGTAATTGCATTGTGCAATTTAAATATACTGTTTGTAATCCAAATTTAAAAATAACCGGAAACGTCTAAATATGGGAGCTCCATTGCAAACATCCTTGATATTCCCGTAGTAATTCTGTCATTTTTTTATGTGCTTAATGAGGAAAGAATTAAATAAATGATGTCTCATTTAAAGCAGAATGTATGTCATTTGCCTTTTGAGTGTCGTAATTACTTCATCCATCCTCTGTGTAACCTTTGCAAAATCTAATGGCAATCCCGGCAGCATCCTCTCCTGATACTTAATCATAAGACATATTCTCTCCAATAATCCATTCTTGCCTCACACCTGGCCAGTTTGAAGTTGCCAGCTAACTTAAACACAGATCTTTTTAATGTGGGAGTGGAGTGAGGTGTCATGTGAACATGAAATATCCGTAGAAAGAAAACTAGCATTTGAAACCATTCTTCTGGAGTTGTGAGAAAACAGTGCTTATCACTATACTCATATTTAGCTCCCATAATTATTTAGAATATGTAATAAAACAGATGGATAACAATGAATAACTTGATTTACCTATGGTTTGTGTATGAAGTTAATTATTGTATAAAGAGGAGCTTTAATAGTTATTGTAAAAAGATTTTTTTGTTTGAAGGAGCAGAAACAGCAGTGGTATGGTTGGCAGATTTATTTGGTTACTCCGATTTTCCTTAAAACTAGGAAGTGAGACCTTTCTGGCACTGCTGCTGTTATATTTTTATAATCTTATAAATGCAAGCATATGTACTTTTGCTGAATTTCAAGCAGAAAACCATTGTCTGCTAACTTCATTTTCTTCAATTATATATAAACCTAGGCACACATACCATCTGTGAAGTCAGTTCTAGTGATTGGGATTAACTTTAATATTGTGGATTTGGAGCTGCTTTGTGGCTAGCCTGTTGGTTGCAGAGCTCTGTTCTTTGGAAATCTTTCTTCCTTTCATCATGGTTGGGAAGCCGCTCATGGCAAAAGCACAAAGCTATCTGAACTAATCAATGTGATGTTGTTCAGAATATGTCCTGTGATTTTTGTTTTTGAATAATTGATTTATAGTTTTGTTAATTTGTTCATTCCACTTACCTTGGCAGTGGCATTCATGTCTCTGGTGACTCTACCTATGAAGTCAGTAGACAGATTGGGAGAGCATGGGGTCGTGAGGTTGCTGGAAAGGGGTGTGTGGCGCTCCCGATATCTATGCAAAAGGGCGAAGCTCCAAGTCTTTAGAGTCCTGGTGCTTCCTGTCTTGCTATATGGTTGCGAGACATGGACGCTATCCAGTTAATTGAGAAGAAGACTGGACTCCTTTGGTACTGTGTCTCTCTGGAAAATCCTTGGGTACCGTTGGTTTGACTTTGTGTCAAATGAGCGGTTGCTCATGGAGCCCCAAATAAGGCACATTACCTACATTGTGAAGCAGCATCAGTTACGGCACTTACGGCCATGTGGCGCATTTCCCAGAGGGTGATCCAACTCGTAAGATTCTCATTGTTGGGGAACGAAGTGGCTGGACCAGGCCAAGGGGATGCCCACGTAACACCTGGCTGCAGCAGATAGAGGGTCATTTCCTGAGGGTGGGATTGGACCACGTGTCTGCCTAGGGGGTTGCAAACCGTGATCCCGAGTTGTTTCGTTGTGTAGTGGGTGCGGCAACGCACTGTACCAGTGCATGCTCCCCAACTTGACTTGACGTAACTGTAAGTTAGAAATTTGACGTGTATCATATTTTATAGCAATTAATGCATATATTAATTTTTAACAGGCTATGGCTGTGTTGTTTTCAAATTTTGTCATCATTACAACAGCAGTCCTCTTCCGAGTTGTTCTAAAGTAAGTACAATGACTTATTTCCTTGAATAAATACAAACAAAAGTGCATCATTGGAAAGTCTAATGTATTTACATGGGAAGCTCAAAAATATCTTTATAGGTTATTGGTTGATATATTAATATAAATGTTTTTTTTGCCAAATTCTTCAGTTTACTTGCAATCAGTAATATAATACTGTTAGCTTAAATGAAATGTTTCTTTAACTGCTAAAAACATTAGGCTGAAAGAAGTGTTAAGAGGGACATCGCTTTTGTGATGGACCTATTCTTGCATGTTTTCACATAAAAAGTGATGTGTGAAGAGGAGTGGGGCATAATATGAATGCATGAAGATTCTTGCAAATCCACTATAACCAAACCACATCTAAAAGGGAGTCTTCAATGCAATGCATTATGGATTGAGTGTGAACAGCTTTATCTCATTGCATAATGATAATATATTGTAATAGGCCGCAGAGGGATGCAGATGTATGTTGAGTTGTAATTTTTGGACAGACCCAAATGTTTATGTGGGGCATGTGTGGATTTTACTGCAAATTTAAAAAGAAAGAGAGAGAAAGGTTGCAATTTTAAGATGTTTACAGGGAAGATTGGAAATGTCCTTTCAAACAAATTTCTGGCATCATGATCTTTTAAGTATTTACTTATTTACAATGGAACAGTCCCACTCACACTTGTGCTGCAAGTGAAGTCACAGACAAGGCTTGTAAAATATTTAGTTCTTTCCCCATGGTAGATGCATACATACTTTTAATTATTGAAGGCTTAAATGCATTTTCAAAATATTTTTATAAAGACATTTGTCAGTGGATATTTGTAGAGTTGTGAGTATTCATGTGTTTGAGGAAGGCAGATGCATTTTTCTGTTTTTAATAGTGTGAAAACGCGTCTTGTGAACTTTAAATTCCATGTATGTGTACATATAAGCAACAATCACTGAGATTTCATTCACTTGATATATGCACTCTCACATACAAGTGAATCCTGAAAGGGCATTCACAAATGTATTTATGATCACACAAAAAAATGTTTCCAGTGTATTTTCATTTTGGTTTCATAAAGGCAGTAACTGGTACCATTTGTATGGTTTTAAATTAAATATAATTAGTATTAATATTATTTTATATGCAATGTGAGAAACTTTATTCAGGATATCTTGAAAATTTAATGTATTAATACAGTAGAGCTGCTTCTGAGTATGTAAGTTTCACTGTAGGTGAAAAATGCATAAATGTAATGTATGGACTACCAAACTACAACAGAACTCTTATTTTTGAACAATGAGAAAGGAACACTCAGATCCAAAACTTTTTTCCCTTTACTTATTAAGATAAAAGAACACTATCCCAAATTCTACTCACTTTAGTCACATCCTACCTTACTGTTGTCTCTGGCTGTATTATCTGGCATGACACAGGCATCTCAGTCTTCCTCAGGATGTCAATTAATCTGACATCCACAGTAGTTCAAATGCAGAATCTATCAGAAGTCAAAGTGATGTGGCAGAAAATGAATTGCGTGAGCACAAGAAATAAGAGTCGGGAGTTTGTTAGTGAGCCGCAAAATGAGAAATAAAAGAGGGATTTGTTCAGTATGTCAAAGCAGGTGGCAAATGGAAGGTGTGAATTGCTCAAAAAGTGCTGTTGTAAACAGTGTCATTTATAAAAAATATATTAAGGATATCTGGCAGAAATACCAGAAGAAGTTGTTGAATAAGGAGAATAAATGTGGTAATGATGTTCATTGTGAGAAAATAGAAGGATCAACCTTTAAGTTTTTGAAAGCAGTGATCACATAAACACTACAAAAAAAAATAAAGACAACTAAAGCATCAGGCTCAACAATGAAGGTAGCAGAAGGTCATGGAACTGAATAGTGGACAGACCTGTGCTACATGAGTAAATAATGAAGGTGATTAAGAAAGAGCTAGACAAAAGAACTGATGAAAAGGTGAAATTAACAAAATGTGAATTGGTTTTATGCGTGGGAAGAAAATATCGGATGTTGTCTTTACTGTCAGGCAAATGCAGGTAAAGCATCAGGCAAAGAGAAGTCAGTTGTATTATGCATTTGTAGATCTAGAGAAATTGTTTAACACTGTGTCATGAGAGGTTGAGGAAGTTGTTGGTAATGAGGTGAACATTTAGAAAGTTAGCTGTTAAGGAATAGGTTGTTTCTCCTTAGTGTATAAGGAATCATGAATGGTATAGTAGAAGTTCTGAAATGAAATTTGGGCTACACTTGGGATTTGTGCTCTTAGTCTATTACTTTTCATGGTAGTGATGAATAGACTAACCAGAGAAGTGATTGAAGGATTGCCAAGAATGTTTATATACTGATGATCCTGCACTGGGGACTAATAAGTGAAATGCAATTGAAAGAGAAGAAGTGCAGTGCTAGTTTGGAAGCAGAGGTCTCAAGGTAAATGCAAAAAAACAAGGTGATGGTTAAAGATGTTGGGTTAGGGAGTCTGAATGAAGATATTCAATTCTTTGTGAATGTATAGGGTATAGATAGCACTTCCAGAGAAATATAGCCATTATAGACACAATATTTTTACCTTATGTAAGGGAAAATTGTACATATTTTATGAATATTATTAAGACACTACTGTTAGAGATAATGAAGGACCTTGTATACATGGTATGATATTAAACAGCCTTGTAACCTAAGTTACTGTCATTTCAGGAGGCGCTTATCTCGGGTGCAGTGGGCAGCGCTGTTCATCCTTTTTCTCTCCATTGTGGCTTTAACTAGAACTGGAGGAGACCAACACAATTTTGTCCATGCTGCTCAGAATATTTCCATTATTCTACCCTCCAACAGTTGTCTTGCTTTTACACCTCAAGAAAATGCTGCCTTGAATGACAAAGGCTTTAATTTTAAATTGTTTTCAAGTGTCTCTTGGAATGAGGCTGCTGTAAAAGTGGGACATTTAGGACTGGGACATTTTCTTATATTGTTGCAGTGCTTTATCTCTTCTTTGGCCAACATCTACAATGAGAAGATTTTGAAGGAAGGTGATCAGCTTTTGGAGAGCATCTTTATTCAGAACAGCAAGCTTTATATTTTTGGAGTACTTTTTAATGCCTTGACCTTGGCACTTCATTTAAACTCCAGACTGCAAATACAGCACTGTGGTTTCTTCTATGGGCATAATGCATTTTCATTATGCCTCATTTTTGTAACAGCTGCAATGGGACTTTCTGTGGCCTTCATCTTGAAGTTCAGGGATAATATGTTCCATGTTCTTACAGGACAGATAACAACTGTCCTCATTACTGCAGCATCTCTTTTCGTCTTTGACTTTAAGCCCTCCATAGACTTCTTTTTACAGGCCCCAGTTGTGTTGCTGGCAATTTTTATATACAGTGTAAGTAAGGCAGAAGACCCAGACTCTGTATTACAACAAGAGAAGCTAAAGGTCATCAATGGTGAAATATATGAACGATCCAGGGGGGTAAGTATAAGTATGTTAAGGGTTTGTAGTGTTAGATATGTGCTTCATTTTCATTTTATATAGATAAAAAAGGTACAAATTATTTATATGTAATATGGAATAGTAATGAGTAGTACATTAGGTAAAACAAAATGTGATTTTTTTTTTTTTAAAGGATTTTGGAAAAGTCTAGCAAGTGCCCAGCAGAGGGCAATGTTGAATTTGATTTTCCTTTCCCAAATAATTTAGATATTTGAAAAAGTTTCAAGCAAAACTTGGACGCAGGGAGTTTAGGACAGGCCAGATTTAGATCTATATATGGAAGAACAAACAATGGTGTAGAAAAAAAATGCATAGTAATGTAAATTCTAAGCAAACACGTAAATGTAGAAGGATTAACACATTAAAAATAGCTTGCCTTAATGCTAGAAGTATCAAAAATAAGGTAAGTGAGTTGGAGTTGTATGTAGCAGAGCATAATTATGATATTATAGCAATAACGGAAACCTGGCTAAATAACAAAGATGGAGATGAGTGTAACATAGAGGGATACACATTTTTTAGGAAGGATAGACAGAACAGAAAAGGAGGTGGGGTTGCTGTTTATGCCAAACAGGGTTTAAATGTAAGTCCTCTTCAGTTGGATGATGAGCCCCATCTTAGTGAGGACATGTGGCTTCGCCTGGAAAATATTAGGAAAAGAGGTCTTATTTTAGGAGTATGTTATAGACCACCCAATTCAGACAATAATTTCAACACACATCTTTTTAGTAATATCAAAAAGGCAAGTTTACAGGGGGATATTATAGTCTTGGGGGACTTTAATTATCCAAATATTAACTGGGATGACCTTGCAGATGGAGGAGCACAAGAGCAGGAGTTTTTAGAAGTAATCAGCGACTGTTTTTTTAACACAGCATGTTAAAGTACCAACACAGGGTGAAGCCTGTCTGGATTTAGTATTCTGTAATAATCAGGATAGAATTGAGGGTGTAGAGGTCATTGAACCACTAGGGTCAAGTGATCATAATGTAATACAGTTCTCAGTATTTTGTAATAGTACGGATGCAAAGACTAAAATTGTTAAGTTGAACTTTGGTAGGGCTAATTTTGAGAAGATGCGACAAAGTCTAAGTAGGATAGACTGGGATAAGCTTTTAAGTGTGGAGACAGTCGAGGAGCAGTGGAACAGGTTTAAAAATGTTTTACATGTAACGCAGGACAGATACATACCTAAATTTGGAATTAATAGGAAACTAAAAAAAAACTCCACAATGGATTAATAAAGATTTAAAAAAAGAAGTTGCAAAGGAAAAAACTGCTGTATAAGGCATATAAGACTAATGACTGCAAAGTGAATCGTAGAGCGTATGAAAATATGAGAGCAACCATTAAGAAGGATATCAGGGAGGCTAAAAGACAGTTGGAGAGGAATATAGCAGATAAGGCGAAAGAAGACCCCAAGAGATTCTTTCAGTATTTTAGTAGTAAAAGAACAGTCAAGGAGGAGGTCAAGTTCATCAGGAATAGTAAAGGGGAATTAAAAGATACAGACAATGAAATAGCAGATGCCCTAAACTTACATTTTTCGGAGGTGTTTACAAGTGAGCAAGTGGATAACCTCCCAGAGGTAAACGCAACTACTAAGGAGGTACTGAGGGATTTGGAAATTGAAGAGGGAAAAGTGCTGCTCAGATTAAATAAGATGAAATCAAACAAATCACCAGGACCAGATAATATTTATCCTCGTGTTCTTAAGGAGGCTAGTGAGTACATATATAAACCCTTGACACATATTTTTAGGAAGTCACTGAGCACTGGAGAGATTCCGAAGGACTGGAAAATGGCAAATATCATTCCATTATATAAAAAGGGTGACAGGGCAGATCCAAGCAACTATAGGCCAGTAAGCTTAACATGCATCACAGGAAAATTAATGGAAGGAATTATTAAGGATAAGATTGAGCAACACATGGCAAGGACAGGAGTTATTCTGACCAGTCAGCATGGGTTCAGAAGAGGGAGGTCGTGCTTTACTAACATGTTGGAATTCTATGAGGTTGCAACAAAAGCATACGATCAAAGTGGAGCATATGATATTATTTATCTGGACTTTCAGAAAGCATTTGATAAGGTGCCACATGAGAGGTTGGGCATCAAGTTAAAAGAAGTGGGAGTTCAGGGTGATGTTTTTAGATGGGTGCAGAATTGGCTCAGACACAGGAAGCAGAGGGTGATGGTGCGAGGAACCTCATTAGAACAGGCCGGTGTTAAGAGTGGTGTTCCACAGGGGTCAGTGCTAGGGCCGCTGCTATTTTTAATATATATAAATGATTTAGATAGGAATACAAGTAACAAGCTGGTTAAGTTTGCAGATGATACCAAGATAGGTGGATTAGCAGATAATTTGGAATCCGTTATATCATTACAGAAGGACTTGGATAGCATACAGGCTTGGGCAGATTTGCGGCAGATGAAATTTAATGTCAGTAAATGTAAAGTATTACACATAGGAAGTAAAAATATTGGGTTTGAATACACAATGGGCGGTCGGAAAATCGAGAGTACACCTTATGAGAAGGATTTAGGAGTCATAGTGGACTCTAAGCTATCAACTTCCCAACAGTGTTCAGAAGCCATTAAGAAGGCTAACAGAATGTTAGGATATATAGCACGATGTGTGGAGTACAAGTCCAAGGAGGTTATGCTCAACCTTTATAATGCACTGGTGAGGCCTCATCTTGAGTACTGTGTGCAGTTTTGGTCTCCAGGCTACAAAAAGGACATAGCAGCACTAGAAAAGGTCCAGAGAAGAGCGACTAGGCTGATTCCAGGACTACAGGGGTTGAATTATGAGGAAAGATTAAAAGAGCTGAGCCTTTACAGTTTAAGCAAAAGAAGATTAAGAGGTGACATGATTGAAGTGTTTAAAATTATGAAGGGAATTAGTACAGTGGATCGAGACTTGTATTTTAAAATGAGTTCATCAAGAACACGGGGACACAGTTGGAAACTTGTTAAGGGTAAATTTCGCACAAACATTAGGAAGTTTTTCTTTACACAAAGAACGATAGACACTTGGAATAAGCTACCAAGTAGTGTGGTAGACAGTAAGACGTTAGGGACTTTCAAAACTCGACTTGATGTTTTCTTGGAGGAAACAAGTGGATAGGACTGGCGAGCTTTGTTGGGCTGAATGGCCTGTTCTCGTCTAGAATGTTCTAATGTTTCTGTAGCTGTAATTTTTTTTAACATGTTTAGTACTGCAGTGTGCTTGAATAATGTCATTTTCCATAAGTATTCAGTAGTAGGCTAAGTTTAGACTACATTAACACATAGATATGCATAATTAATATTTTGCTTTTTACAACATTTCAATTAATATATTATCAAGAATAAAATACATTTGGTATAAATCTATTATAAACTGAATAAATTAAATCTGATTCGAGTGTAAAATATGAGCTAGGTTTATTAAAGATTTCAAAATAAAAAAAAAAGTTACTCTTAACATTAACTGTGTGATTAGCAGTGTCTTTTTAGTAAACAAACAGGTGATGGTATGTTGTGTTTAGATCGAGTTTGTTTTGTTTATTTGGTGACAAAACACTAAATATTTAAATGTTTATAAATAATAATTGTTTACATTTTTAATAGTACTTTACTCACTACTCAAAGCACTTTGCAAACTCCAGAGAGTACCCGGGATGTGAGCCCATGATCTTCGTACTATGAGGCAGTGGTGCTACTACTGCACCAACTGCATAGGTGTACTGTACTATACAATGTTGGACAATTGGTGCTTAATTTGCTTGAGTTTAAAGAAAATTCCAAACATTTTGTATGTTCCTAATTAATTTTTTGGTTGAGTGTCAATGGCTGATCATCGTCCTCATAACAGCCATGAATCTGCAGGATCAAAGCATGTGAGTGTAGTGGCAACCATTTGTATGAAGAGAAGTGCAGCTCCCATTGGAGTAACAATTAGATTCACTTGCGAAAACCCATGTTTGCACTGACATGATGAAAATGGAATACAGCTAAGACATGGCACACAATTGATTATAGAGTTGTTTAATATGAAGTTGTTGCCACAACCAGCCTTTGCAGCTGAGGTACCGCCACAAAAAAAAAAAGAAGAGTTAATGTAGGAATTTCTAAAGACTTGCAACATGTGCATTTCTGGGTTGTTTTTTTTCACTGTGTTTCTGGTGGGACCATTTTGAATAGGCCAGTTTTACATTATTTACACCAGTTCAATCAGCTAGGAGCACATGGTTCACATCCAAGGAGAAAGCAGATAAATCTGGATTCATAACATAATTAATTAAATAACTACCACAGTGTTGTATCACAATACTTTGGTTTGACATGGCATATGATATGTTAAGGTCAAAATGGTGTTGTAGCTGCTTCAAAGACAAAGGAATATGGGTAATATTTCTTATTATTTAAACATGTTAATTACACATTTCATGGGCATTTTTAAACTCTTTAGCAAACTCATGGTGTTATATGTGATTTCTAACCATTTATATAAACATAAGAATAAAAAGCCATTCAGCACAACATAGCTCATTAATCTTTATTAATCAGACTTTTGTAATTTAAGTGTTCCTAATGTACAGCAGTCACTAATTTCTAACTAACGACTTGTTTCTAAAGTTCTTTGTAAGTAGAATTTAGCCTTTCTGACACTATAATGCTTGTTGAGTAGTATAATTTTAGATATTATAAATTCACCTCCTAAAAATATATAATAAATATAATTTTGTGGTATAGTGATTAGCTTACTGCCTACCAGTTCCTGTATCCTGGGTTTAAATCCCACATCAAAGATAAAGCAGGTTAGGCTAACTGGCAATATCAAATTGACTCATGTGTGAGTGTGTAAAAATGGCAGAATTTGGAGCAGTAACAAGAAAATGCTCTGAAAACTAATTACCTTTTGTTCCACTGGACAAAAAAGTTTTGCTTCCTGAAAAATCTTTTATAGACAGCTTCAAGATGAACACAAATATAATTTCAGATTAACTGTTATCACAAAGGGATTTGGTGAAACAAATCAAATTAACTTTTATTGAATTTAGCTTGTTTTAATGATGCTGACAAAATGAATTAGTTCAGATGACCTAAAATAAGTGCACCAGGATTAGCAGAGAAGTCATCCAAGTAAGAATGCAAAACATGAATCTTTTGCGACATGTTTCACTTTATGGTTTCGCATGGTTGAAGCATGTTGTTAACCAGCTGGACACAGTTTGGTGCTGTGCAGTTGCCAAGAAAATTCTAAACATTACTCTTTAATAACTATCGTCCCACTGGCAGATACGCAAATCACTTGTAACTGACTTGGGGACCAACAAAAATGCCTTTGTTAAACATTGCTTCCACAAGTAACTGATGCCCTTGTCTCAGATATCGAAATCCTTCCCTTTTCCATTGCTTTCACAAATTTTTTCATCAGTCTAAGTTTTATATGAAGAGGATGGAAAAATTACTTTGTTGGGTTGATATGTGGTTTATGTGCTTCCCTTTTCTGCTTATGGAGCGGTGAGTTCTTTTTAATGTAATGAGACTTTTTGGACTCTGTCCCACAGTACTTGGTATACCTGAGCTACATTCCTAGTAGAAGTGCCATTACTTTGAAGACCGCCATAGGTGTTCCAGTTGTAGTCATCATATTTATAATATGAAAGAAAATCACAAAAATAGGCGATTACAGTAAAACAGTATGTGATATGAGAATTTAAAGGCAATTTTTGCAATCAGCAGGCTAATATCCATAAGATATACCCTAAAGTTTTTAGGAATGAAAATGTTTGTTGTCCAGTTTTGTTTTTGTTTGTCTGAACTGTTTGAAAAGTTTTGTTTTTTTATCCTTGTTTTTGTAGGATGGAGAGGAGCTGGAACTGCTGACCAAGACAGACACTGACACCGATGAAGACTCCATTTAGCATAATAAATGTTTCTATTGTTATATGAACACTGATTTCTGTGAAGCAGAAATACATTTAACAGTCCAAACAAAACAAAAAAAATAATGTTTTTGGGTAACTTGATATTCAAAGATTGCCATGCTGGCATTATGTTTAGGACACCTTGGCTCACTCAGGTAAAGACCAATGGCTGGTTAAATCAAACTGGAAACTTTTCAGAGGAAATGTATATAAAAGGCTTTTGTATATTCTGCCTGTGTGTATACCATTGGGAGAAAAAAGCAATTTTTTCCACTCTGTATTACTTAAATTATTTCCAAAGGTATTTTTTAATTTAACTGTTAGTTAATATTTAAACCTATGTGTTCAAGCACTATAACCAAAAAAGCACAAAATATTTGCTTTATAGTTTGCTTGGTGCACATTATTATATGGTTACTTCCAAGGTATTACATATTTTTTTGTATAGAATTTACCATGGTAAAGTGTTAGGCACATAAAGAAGGATGTTACTGACAAGGTAAGCCGATCACTTTTCTCACTGACTTTGGAAGCACCCATCACCATCATTCAATATGATTCTGAAAGAAAAGTAATCTTTTAAATTGCAAATTATAGTGCAGAAATTATTGACCAAAGTTGCCTTATCTTGCCTTTTCGTTAATCCACTATCAAGTTACGATAGATTTTTTTTTTGGGCCAATTACTGGATGTGTAAACTTGTTTTAAGCTAACTGTTTAGACTCAATAAACGAAGCACAATTTAGAGTAGGAAAGAAGATAACTTGTTATTTTATAGACTTCAGATGCATACTGTAGCGGCTATGCTATAACTTTAATTTGAAATCAAATATATTTGGTAAATACTGTAATATTTGTAAAACAGTTTACACATTTTTCACTGACATTCTGTATTACAAGATCATGTTTGTTTTAACTGCAGTATGCGATTCCTGACTGGATAAACTATTGGAAATTCAAAATTGTTTCTTCTACTTGAAAAGTGTACAAGATTTGCAGCACAATATAAACATAATGTCCATTAAGTTTTCTGGAAAATGTATTTTATTTAATCAAGCTATTTGTTATATCAGACTCTTTTTTCCTTTTGTTTGTTTCTGTTATATTTGAAGTCCTTTTAGGGAATTCCTAGAGCCATTTTTTAAATAACATGATGAGACTTAAGTAAATAGTAGTATCAACATTTTTTTTTTTTTTTGTCATTTTGTCTACATGTTTTTATAAAAGCGTTATTCCTTCAGAATAGTAACTAAAGCAAGTCATAATATACATTTTTGTTGATTTTTCATTACCACCTGGAACCAGGCTTTCTACTCCGTTTTCATTACATTTGTTCTAAAAGATTCTCGAACCTTCTGTGAAATTTCATAGCTCATTTAGATCCTGTTTTTTATGTTGAGTCCACACCAGTGATATTGTGGTCATTGTTCCACCAGAAAGCTGGTTAAACTATATTTGAAAAACAATTGTCATCTGCATGCTGTTTTTTAAATACTTGCTTTAGACAGTTACATTAGCATTATACAGTGCATACGGAAAGTATTCACAGCACATCACTTTTTCCACATTTTGTTATGTTACAGCCTTATTCCAAAATGGATTAAATTCATTTTTTCCTCAGAATTCTACACACAACACCCCATAATGACAACGTGAAAAAAGTTTGAGATTTTTGCAAATTTATTAAAAATAAAAAAATTGAGAAAGCACATGTACATAAGTATTCGCAGCCTTTGCCATGAAGCTCAAAATTGAGCTCAGGTGCATCCTGTTTCCCCCGATCATCCTTGAGATGTTTTTGCAGCTTAATTGGAGTCCACCTGTGGTAAATTCAGTTGATTGGACATGATTTGGAAAGGCACACACCTGTCTATATAAGGTCCCACAGTTGACAGTTCATGTCAGAGCACAAACCAAGCATGAAGTCAAAAGAATTGTCTGTAGACCTCTGAGACAGGATTGTCTCGAGGCACAAATCTGGGGAAGGTTACAGAAAAATTTCTGCTGCTTTGAAGGTCCCAATGAGTACAGTGGCCTCCATCATCCGTAAGTGGAAGAAGTTCGAAACCACCAGGACTCTTCCTAGAGCTGGCCGGCCATCTAATCTGAGCAATCGGGGGAGAAGGGCCTTAGTCAGGGAGGTGACCAAGAACCCGATGGTCACTCTGTCAGAGCTGTGGAGAGAGAACCTTCCAGAAGGACAACCATCTCTGCAGCAATCCACCAGTCAGGCCTGTATGGTAGAGTGGCCAGACGGAAGCCACTCCTTATTAAAAGGCACATGGCAGCCCGCCTGGAGTTTGCCAAAAGGCACCTGAAGGACTCTCAGACCATGAGAAACAAAATTCCCTGGTCTGAGGAGACAAAGATTGAACTCTTTGGTGTGAATGCCAGGCGTCACTTTTGGAGGAAACCAGGCACCGCTCATCACCAGGCCAATACCATCCCTACAGTGAATCATGGAGGTGGCAGCATCATGCTGTGGGGATGTTTTTCAGCGGCAGGAATTGAGAGACTAGTCAGGATAAAAGGAAAGATGACTGCAGCAATGTACAGAGACATCCTGGATGAAAACCTGCTCCAGAGCGCTCTTGACCTCAGACTGGGGCGATGGTTCATCTTTCAGCAGGACAACGACCCTAAGCACACAACCAAGATATCAAATGAGTGGCTTCAGGACAACTCTGTGAATGTCCTTGAGTGGCCCAGCCAGAGCCCAGACTTGAATCTGATTGAACATCTCTGGAGAGATCTTAAAATGGCTGTGCACCGACGCTTCCCATCCAACCTGATGGAGCTTGAGAGAGGAATGGGCGAAACTGGGTCAAGGATAGGTGTGCCAAGCTTGTGGCATCATATTCAAAAAGACTTGAGGCTCTAACTGCTGCCAAAGGTGCATCGACAAAGTATTGAGCAAAGGCTGTGAATACTTATGTACATGTGATTTCTCAGTTTTTTTTATTTTTAATAAATTTGCAAAAACTTTTTTCACTTTGTCATTATGGGGTGTTGTGTGTAGAATTCTGAGGAAAAAAATGAATTTAATCCATTTTGGAATAAGGCTGTAACATAACAAAATGTGGAAAAAGTGATGTGCTGTGAATACTTTCCGGATGCACTGTATTTAGCATCACAGGTGTGTACTGGACTGTTGATATTGTGCAAGCATTTAATTTCGTTATTCATTAACAATAATGTTAAACGCAACTAGGAAACTTTAGTATTTAACATTGCACTTATAGATGTATCAAAACGTTAGAAAACTGGATGTCATATGGAGTGCTTAAATGAGGCAAAACAAAAAAACAAAGGTATAAAAATGCAACAAAGAACAATGGATGCAGCAGTAAAGTCCTTTATGTGTTCCATATTCATCAATATGCACAAGTATGTAAACATTGTCCATCCTATATTATTCTTTCTTGAAATGGGCACATATCAGTAGCCTGCTTCTGGTTCCCTGTATAGTGTCTGCTTACATAACACCAGAAGAAAAAACGTTGATTGTTGAATAATGAATTTTAGTTAATAATGCAGGCTTGGATTAGAAGTGCTTATTCATAATCCTCTGTTAATGAACGAATTCTGTCAGTGTCAGGTACAGAGCTCATGATGCTGGAATGTGGCAACATGATGCATGTTGGTTACTATGGCAAGTTGAATTACCATTACATCTCAAAGTGAATTTTAGATATCTTAAAATACAGTTCACCTTTTAAAATATGTGAAACACATATTCAGCTCAGATGAGGTTGCAGCTCTCTTAAATATGTCCCTTTACTTTATCAGATACCTGCAACACATTTTGATATATGCATCTCAAATACATTTCAAATAGCTCAGATACATTTTCATATACAGTATCTAAAATTCATATTTTAAGGTATCTGAAATTATTTTTGAAATGTTTCCAAATCACTTCCTGTAAAATTCTCTATTATTTTAATGGGACTTCCTGTCTGTTTAAAGATATCTTGAAACATATTTCTGATAATCTGAAAATGCACACAAAACTGTTTTTGAAATATGTATATTTATATTGTAGATATCTGAAAGTAATATTCACATATCTAGAAATAAGTTAATGTCTTTTCTAAGGACATTTTAAAATATTTTTGAGATGTCTTGAAATGAAGCAGAGAATCCCCTTAAGATATCATAAAATGAACTTGAGGTATCTGAAAAAGTTATCTGAAGCACAAGTCAATCTGAAGGTATCTGTATAGATTTTAAGATATCTTGATCATTTTTCTATATATCTTAAAATAACATTCTGACCATTTTGAGATCTATAAGATCCATTTTAGGATATCTCAAAGTAGACCGTCTCAAGCTAGTCACATTGAAAACATAGGCATTTTAGAAAAAGTCATTTTGAGATATCTTGAGTTGGATTTCAGATATCTTAAAATGCCCACAGACGTATTTTAAGATTCCTCAAAATGTATTTGAGATAACTTAAAATGAACTTAAATAGACCCATTTTCAGATATTTGTATTTTTAAGATATCTTAAATATATTTCTAGAGATGTGTAAAAAAAAAATAAAAATGTGTCTAGTTAATTTGACTTGCCATACATTAGACAGGCAATGATTTCACTTTGCTCTGTACCTATGACAACAGACTTGAACTTAATTTTGTGCTTTCTGGTATTAGTAGAAATTCGCCTTTGTATTTTCCCAGTCTGCCTTGCAAGACATTTATTCTTGCTCTGAATTTAAAATATGCTCTGTTAAATCACTACACACACCCCCTCCGGTACCACCAACCATTAGGATAGTCCCCATATATGAATTAATTTTTGTCTTATCTTGGAATTTACATTGGATTTGACAATGTTTCTCCTTATTCAGTGGTTCTGGTGTTTTTATTTCTTAGCCCACTCCATCTTTATCACCTTTTTGTTTCCAACAGTAGGCAATCATTGGGCATACCTATTCCATGATAATGTAAGATGTTGTCATGGAATGATCAGTCAGCAGTGTGAAATGATTAAATTTACCCAAGACTGTGACCATGTAGCACAATATATTTATTCCGTGTTAACATTTTTATATGCTATTTTTGTCCTAGTGTTATCTTGATCATCACATTTTTAAGTGCTATATTAGCATGAAATGTATATGCACCTTCCTGATTTCCTCTGTTACAGTAAATGTTTGACACTAAATGTTTGTAAGTCTTATACCCAAAATCAGATTATTGCATAAGGGGCACTTAAGTGAACAAATAAAACATTTTTACACTTGTTTCTGAAATAAACTTATCTAATAAAAAACATTAACCAATGCCAACTGTCAGTATGTGAAAAAGTACTCATGATGCATATGTCCTACAAATTTCCCAAAGGAAAGCCTGGACAGTCTTTTGGCCTTGCAACCACTAGAAGTATATTTTTCCCATCACCCTTGCACCATAGTACCATACTCTGAAATTTACAATTATAACTTAGATACTTAAAACTATGCATATTTAATAGTAATTTAAGTTATGCTTATTTTCATTCCATTGTTATTTATTTTTTAATCAAATTCTTTGTTTTGTATTAAATTATGCTATATACGTAAATGCATGTTATTTGCTACTTAAATTTAACTGCTTTCACTGCAAAACAAAATTGTTGCAGTAACTACAACAAAACACTTTCTGTATTCAGTATCAGTTTTTCACGTCAACTTGGAGAAATTTTAGCTCACCTTTCACTGCAAAACTGCTTTTATTTGGAACAGCTGGCAGGTTTGTGGAAATGAACTACTCTTTCAAGTCCTGTTACAGCATCTCTACTGGTTTTAGGAGTTGACTAGGCCAGTCCAAAGCTTTAATCATACAATTTTAAAATTCGAGAGATGTCCTTTTGTGAAATTTTAAATCTTCATAGGTGTTTCTAATTGTACTGCTTAAAAATATGTGTTAAAAACAACATAATGTATAATTCTATAGTATCCCTCTCATCACATGTACAGAGTACAGTGAAATTTGTACTTCGATGTCCTAAACAACATGTAGCATGCAGCCAGTCACTGGTGCCATGATTACTAAATATATCTACTGTACCCCAAAAAAAAACTAAAACAAATAGAACACAATTTACAGGATTAAGCAGACCTAAAAAATGATATGGTATGGTGCAATTTACAACAATGTGTACCATTAGGAGCCATTAAGTTAAATACACAAGCACATATATATTGTGTTATGCAAAATTCTCCTCTATTAGTGTATCAAGTAGAAAACAGCATATTTTATAGTTCCAGGCATTCTTTTTGCAAAAAGTGAAGCAATACAATAAGATATTTGAATGTTCTTGAAATAAACAAACATCGTAATAGACTATTTTTAAGTAAAAAAAATGTGAAATCATATAGCCCATTGTTTGATTAAGCAGATATACAAAACACGTGATCAATGATATAATTTGTAGGTTAAAACAAAGTGATTAACTGACACAGAAAACAGCTATATAGAGGGAATATTTCTGGACAAGAGACAGCCATACTAGAATAGATGAGGTTGCAGTAGATGCTGCAATTTAATCTGTATATTTTACACCATGGCAAAAGTGGGAATGGGGACAAGATACAAGGTGGTCATTCTGCATCCTCAGGGTCTCTCCCAAACCAAAATTTCACTTTAGTCGTATGTTGCCAAATACGCTGTCCATGCTGTTTTGCAGAAGTATAAACAGGCAAGGATAAGGACCAGACATGCAGTAGTATGCCATAGAAACGGAATGCATCAAATAAGAAATACATCAAGATTACTTCCCTTTGAAACCGGAACAGTTTCAGCACTGCTGCTGGATAAGTACTGTCAGAAATCAATGGGACCCTGGTACATCAATACATCAATCTTCTGTTCTTCTTACCAGAAGTGGTCTTCATGGAAAAGTTGCAACCAAAAAGCCACTCCTCCAAGGTGGAAATCAATGAGCCATGAAGCTTGGTGAATTTGAACAACCTAGCCAGAGTGGTGAATGCAGCCTCCTCTAGGGGCACCTGCCAGTACCCCTTTGTAAGAGGATGGAAACATACGAGGCTTGCTGGAGTTTCTCCAAAAAGTCATCAATATGTGGCATTGGGTAGACAACTCCCGAACAGCAAATGGGAGCAATGGCAACATAGTGTCCCAGGAGGTTGGGCTGTCATGTGCAACCCACCGAATTATCTGTTTTAAAGTCCTTTGAAATCGCTCAGTCAGGCCATTCGTCTGCAAGTGATAAACAGTGGTGCTAAGTTGTTTAATTGCAAGGTTCTCACACAATTGCTTCATGATGTGAGAAGTGAAGGGCGTACCCTGGTCAGTTAAAATCATGTGAGGAATGCCAATATGCGTGAATACTTCAGATAAAGCAACAGCTTGGGCATTGGCCTCCGGAGAGTGGCCACCTTGGGGTACCTTGTTGCATAATCAACCAACACGAGCAAGTACTGATAACTATTCTTACTCTTGAGAAGTGGGCCAACAATGTCTAACCCCAACCTCTTGAAAGGGGCAGCCAAAATAGGCATTGATGAGAGGAGAGCCCTAGAGGGTCAATGAGCAGGAACAATTTGACAGTCAGATCAGGCTCTACAAAACTGCTCTACATTTTGGCCCATATTCAGCAAATAAAAGTATTTCGAAATGTGAAGTCTTGTCTTCTCTGTGTCAAGGTGATCCCCCCCATGACATGGGTGTGAGCAATTTTTAAAACTGTCTCTCTATGCCCGCTTGGGACTACCAACTGTTCAATCAGCCCTTTCACTATGCAATCAGAATTCACCCCAATATATGAAACCATTCTTAATCAAAAAGTGTGGTGTTTTGAAATTTGGGCCCTTTCATTTCATATAGTTATCATTGTTTGCAGCTTGTGCTTGTTTAAATGCAAAGTCTAGGCTGTTGTCTTCCATTGCAGGTGTGCAAACTCTTTTGGGGTGTCATTCCTCACTTTCCCGGGGCCCAAAGTGGCACCCTGCTCTTCTCTAGCCATTGTTTCTCCAGGGCCCATAGCTACTCTCTGGCTTGTGGAGGATGAAAGCACGAGCGCCTGATATGAAGAGCTCTCTAATTGTCCCAGACTCTCAGGTGAAGGGTCATCCCCTACCTCAATGGACAAATCAGGTTCAATCCCTAAGCCAATTTCTTGACTGAACTTGTCAGCGGTGAGCCCCTCTACTACAGAAAGAAGTACTCTGCAGGTGGCTAGGATATGTGGGAAGAGGACATTTCTCTTTATTACTAAAAAAGGCCAGGTTGATGTATCTGATATGGCAGTCCAAACTTTAAAGTCCCTCCCTTAAATTTCAGAGGGAGTAAAATAATCTCATATTCTTTAACGTCTCCGTGGACAAATATTCACCCGGTCCATCTTTGTGTGGGGAAATGGCCGAAGCAAGTCACTGTAGACAATGCAGAGGTCTCTACCAGAGTCCATCAGGGCCAGGATTTCATGTCCGGGCAACTTAATAGAGACCTTAAAATTGTCTTTCTTCAACACCCTGCTGGGGTTGGAACTGTGACATGCATACCTGGACCAGACCAAAGTCCATGGACTGTGTAGGTGGGAGATGGCACTAACAAGCCTGATACCCCAGTTGATCACAGCAAAAGCAGCTGCATTAGATCTCAGCTGAGGAGTTCCTACGACAGCGCCTTCTACCTGCAGCGTCAGTCCATGTGCCTCCAGCAGTGGCATCAGTGACTCTAGGAGCCTGGGTCTGAGCAGGAGAAACTGAGGCAGGGAGTGGCAGAAGACGTTGTTCTGAGGAAAGGCAAGGATGAGGTGGAGGCTTTGACCCATAACTTTAGTGATTGGACATCAGCCAGGGATGCATTGGTTTGGGTAGAAGTCACTGCCAAATTAGGATAGTCCTGTTTCCAGGTGGCTTGGGCAACTTGAAGTCTGCGGGTCAGGTCTAACAGTGAGTAGACATTGTTCTGGAGCATTTCATCACAAAGGTCTTTGTTTATCCCTAACAAGACTGTATTTATAGCAAGATTTTCCACAATATGCTCGAAGGTGGCTTCACAAAACCAGCAATGAATCAGGTCTACTAAGACCTAGACCTATGATGAGGTGATTTGGGGCAATCAGCCACAGCCGAAACTGATGTCCATTGGCCAAGGGGCACAAAGCTGTATGGAGGAGGATCTGATGCTTCATTAAGTCATAATTATGAAGACTTTCTAGGAAACACTCTGGGTCGTCCGAGGGAGCCATCTTTACCATCATATCTCTAGGACAACAGCACCTGAAGAAGCCTCATCCGTCTCCGGTGCGAGTGAAGTGTTGTGTGCTTATTCAGAATCCATCAGTACAAGACCCCACTTCTGGTACTAAGTGATGCTTAAGTCACTGTCTTGAACCAAAGAGAAGAGGCCGAGGCCAAAGGCTTCAAGAAAACCAATTTTATTCCAATCAAAACAGGAATAGTCGGGATATTTATTCAAACGGAAGCTACCACTTCAAAATACACAAACGCAACAAACAAACAGTTACAGGGCCAGGTCAGTGGCCAGGTTAAAATATTCCCCGCATCAACCATCGGGCAACAAACATGTTATGCAGGGAGGCTGCAAACTTGCAGTGTCCTCAGTGGCACCATGAATCTGTGGTTGCCTCAGCGACAGACAAGCAACTCTCAACAGATGCGATAACCATGTTTGTGAAGCACAGTTTCAGAGGGTCTCAAAAAGCTCAAAAATCTTACATATAAACAATGTATTCAGAAATCTTCACTATTTGCACAATTTATTGTATTGTAGACAATGTTAAATGGAAACATTTTTCCCATCAGTCTATAATAATACATAATGACAAAGTGAAAACGTTTTCAGAAAGGTTTGCAAATGTATTCAAAATCAAAAAGTGAACTCTGTCATTCATATAAGTTTTCCATACCTTTGCTTATTTCACATCTAGTTTTGAGAGATGATGGTTTAAAATGAAAAAAAAAAACACTTTTAGTAAAAATATTTTTTAAAATTAATGTACACATGAAAAAAATATAAATATATTTTTTTAAAATATAATTAATACTTAATATAAGTACTCACTTTGTAGTTTTTTTCCTCTTACAGTCCTCTGAAGTTGTTTCACGGTGGAATGACCAACACGTGTCTGCTAACATAGACTCGCCCAACTTTCCACTATAATGTCTCTCAATTTGAGCAATGCCCTGGTGAAATCGCTCCCCATGTTCTTAAAGAAAAAAATAAAAGTAGGAAATGAAATTGTAAAGATTTTGCCATCAGCTGCTAAGTAGGAAGAGATAAGCTTCTCAACTAGTTCCTCAAAGGTTTATGCATTTGTATTGTTTTTCCTCAGTAAAAGAAGGGTATGTATTCTTTTACTATTTGCTTACTTGTTATCTGTCAAGACAACGGAGGTCTGTAGAAAAAAAACATTTAAATAACAACTTTCTTCTGGACGGTATAAAGCATATTTCTATCTATGAAATTTTTCCTGGTCTGATGAGTGTCTGGTGTGACATTCAGATGGTAGGGTCAGAATTTTGTGTCAACAACATGAAAGCATGAATCTATTCTGCCTTGTATTAATGGTTCAGGCTAATGGTGGTAGTGTAATGGTGTGGGGGATATTTTCTTGGCACACTTAGGGCCCCTTAGTACCAATTGAGTATTTTTTAAATGCTACAGCCTACTTGAGTATTGTTGCTGCCCAACCCTTTATTACTGCAGTTTATCCATCTTCTGATGGCTACTTCCTGCAGGGTAACGTGCCATGTCACAAAGTTCAGATCATCTCAAACTGGTGTCTTGAGTATGACAATTAGTTCACTGTATTCAAATGGCCTCCATAGTCACCAGATCTCAATCCAATAGTGCACCTTTGGGATGTGGTGGAATGGAAGATTCATATTATGGATTACAGTCAGTCATTTTCCAACCCGCTAATTTGCAATTGACAAATCTGCAGCAACTGCAATAATTAATTAATGGCACTTGATGAGCCATAGTGGTTTAAGGGAAGCATCCTGGATTCAGATTCAAACATGTTACTGTCTGTGTGAAATTTATACATTCTTCTTGTGTCTGTATGAGTTTTTCTTCCACATCTTAACAACTTGCATATTTTGTTAGTTCTAAATGGGAGTACGTTTTGTTTGTATGTGAATGAGTCTTTTGATGAAATGTTGCCATTGCCTGGGTTGGTTCACCCAAAGCTGCAAGGATAGGCATCTGTCCCTCATGTTGGATTAAGTGGATTTGAGAATGTTGTGTGATGTTAAGAGAGCATTTCTATTCTTTGTCTGTGTTCATAGACTAAATTGGCTGTCAAAGTGCTGCAGATTCTGTGGCCTGTTTTTTTTTTAACCTGATTTTTAAATGCAATTGAGTAATGATCAAAAAAGCAGATTTCACACAAACTCCTAAAAATAGCATATCTATTACCCAAATTCACGTAAAGTAACACTAGCCTAATCTCTCCTGCTGCACTAAAGGAAAGCTAATTTTTTAAGCAAAACTGGAAACATTACAAAAAATAAATAAACTACACAATTGTCTGTTTCTTTTGCACGTCGACAAATTGCTGCTCATGTAGGATGTTTTGAACTAGCAAAACTTTGCATCTGTTTTAGGGTGTTTTGCAAACTTTGATTCACAAGTGCCTGCTCTGTAGTTGGCGTCTTCCATTCTTCTACTACCTAACAGCTGTTGTTGTAATTTAGTGTGTGTCCTCCTAAATTTTTAAATAACATGAATACTTCCTTTAGCTTGTAATTACTTGTGCTGTAGCCCAGTCATTCTTGGAGAAATTTGCCATATGCTCACATTTCTCACTGTTAGTCAAAATTCCCATTGACAAACAAGTGACTTACTCTGGAGTATTAATTAAAAACAAAAACAAAATTCTGATGTGCTTTATTCATAGCCATTTTAGAATATTCCTTCTTTGCTGTGATTAAAGCCATTGCGTGTACACTGCAAATAGTTGGGTTTTTTTTGGGTGGTAAATAACCTAATCAGATAAAAGTAAACTATTCTTGCAAATCCATTGCCAAATTAATCCAACAGCAGGCTGTTTCCAGAAGACTAAGAATGTCTCAGTTGCAGCATTATACTAAATGTTACTATGCATCATTCTAGTGTTCATATGGTTCATTATAATTTCTTTATTCAAGTGTCAAGGTTTCTGCATTCTCAAAAGAAGCAAAAGTACTTAAAATATTAAGTACTTAAGAAATCAAAGTTGAGCAGCACTGCATAGTGTGCTTATCTCTCTCTCTCTCTCTCTCTCTATATATATATATATATACTGTGTTTTTTATATTATATATATATATATACACTGTATATATACTGTATATACAGTACAGGGCAAAAGTTTGGACACACCTCCTCATTCAATGTGTTTTCTTTATTGTGATGACCATTTACAGCACTCCATCACTCTCCTTCTTGGTCAAATAGCCCTTACACAGCCTGGATGTGTGTTTGGGGTCATTGTCCTGTTGAAAAATAAATGATCGTCCAACTAACCTGACTTCTGCACAACACAACTGCTGGTCCCAACCCCATTGATAAAGCAAGAAATTCCACTAAATAACCCTGATAAGGCACACCTGTGAAGTGAAAACCATTTCAGGTGACTACCTGTTGAAGCTCATCGAGAGAATGCCAAGAATGTGCAAAGCAGTAATCAGAGCAAAGGGTGGCTATTTTGAAGAAACTAGAATATAAAACATGTTTTCAGTTATTTCACCTTTTTTTGCTAAGTACATAACTTCACATGTGTTCATTCATAGTTTTGATGCCTTCAGTCATGAAAGTAAAGAAAACACATTGAATGAGGAGGTGTGTCCAAACTTTTGGCCTGTACTGTATATATATATATATATATATATATATATAATATAAAAAATCCAACGTCTGCCTGTCTGTATGTCTGTTTACTTTTCATGTGAGAACTATTTAATGGATTTACATCAGGCTTTTTTCTATAATTTGCTTGAACATTCCGGTTTTCCAGTTAATTTTGCGACTTCTCTCATTGTGCTATGTATCATAGTTCGCTTGCGGTACTAATTTATTTGTGTGAATCTGAGAGACATGCTGCAGGCCGAGTGGAGGGGGGCGGGCACCTCCTCACTCACGCGCCAGCCTCAGGGCGTATCTTACATCCACTTAGCTAGCGAACGAGAGAACTACTTAACGGATTTAGATCTGTTTTTTTCTATAATTTGCTTGAACATTCAGGTTGATTTTGCAACTTCTCTCATCGTACTTAGAATCATAGTTCACTTGCAGGAGCGATATATTCACGCTAATCCAAGACAGAGGCTTAGGGGAGGGGAAAGCATGACTACAGGAGTGAGGAGCTGGGCAGGGCCCTCCTCACTGTCCTGTTTCACTACTACGTGGATGGAGCCAAAGGGGACGGCTAGTATATAATAAAAACCTTAAAAATGCCCTTTACAGTATGTTTAAAAGCACAGTCAGATGATTGATTCCCAGCTTCTGAAGACAATGCTTGAATCTCATGCCTTTTCCTTGTTTTTGTCCTGGCTAGTCCATTCTTCCTATTTTATCCCAAAACTGTGCATTTCAGGTTGATTGGCAGCTCTTCATTGGCTCTTTAAGTATGAGTGTGACATGTGACAGGCTCATGCTTTGTGCCCAATACAGCTAGGACAGGGTATGAACCCGACAACTTCAAATTAGGTTCAGAAAATTACTTCAGTGACTCAACCAGATGTAATGTCTATCCAGTTGAACAGGCTTGCCTCCAGTCCATCTTAAAGAAAAGGTAAGTGTCTGTCTGGTTGCTAGTTCTCTGCCATTCCAATAGATAGCATATCACAAACATTAACTAGGCTTTTACGAAATTCCATATCAAATGGCATATAACAGAGACGTATGTATTGCATGGTGCACTGAAAACGTTAGTGCTGAGGTTTACGTTGATTATTCAGATTTCAACCTGTCTTTGATGGGTAGCTCAGCTAGTCACTAATAATTCAACAGCACATACTGAAATCATTACATTCTACATTTCAGAACATCAAAGTATGACTTGCAGGCAGTCAAAAGAGAAAGGTTTTTTAAAAAGTATGTAATGTGTTTTGTTGTTGAATTAATTTTAAACAGGAATAGGTTTGTTTATAATATTTTCAAAGTTGCTTAAACCAATTCAGGGCTGCGGAGGGACCAGATTATAACCTGGCAACATCAGACACAAGATGGGAAACACTAACAGGTGGGGTGCCATTACATTGCAGGTCTCACTCCCACACAGGGTCAAGTTAGAATCACAAATCAATTTAACGCGTCCTTGGATTGTGAGAGAAAAACAGAGTAAAAAAGTGAATGGCTTTATCCTAACCTTATTTTATGCAAGGACTAGTGATTTGGCAGAGTGGTGGCTCTGAGGCTAGGGATCTGCACCAGCAATTGGAAGGTTGCTGGTTTGAATCCTGTAAATGCCATTCTGTTGTGCCCTTGAGCAAAACCCTTCCATACTGGGTATGACGTTAACCTGCTTCCAGCTCTGTAAGCAGGTCCTCCAACTTGCAAGGAAAACTCAGCAGTTGGTAGCAGGATTGGCATTCCAGCCATTGTAAAAAAAAAAAAAAGAAGCTTACATTGTGCTCGGGTAATAACTTGAGATCCTGAGGTGGTTTGTCATGTGGTGGGTGCAGCAACATGTTGTATCAGTGCATGCGCCCAACTTGTGATTTGATATACTGTATGTACAGTACAAGTGTTGTGGTGCGCATTTTAATTAGCCCATAAGTTAAAAAGGGTGAACCTCCACTTTAAAGTAATTACTTATCATACATACAGTGGTGTGAAAAACTATTTGCCCCCTTCCTGATTTCTTATTCTTTTGCATGTTTGTCACACAAAATGTTTCTGATCATCAAACACATTTAACCATTAGTCAAATATAACACAAGTAAACACAAAATGCAGTTTTTAAATGATGGTTTTTATTATTTAGGGAGAAAAAAAAATCCAAACCTACATGGCCCTGTGTGAAAAAGTAATTGCCCCCTGAACCTAATAACTGGTTGGACCACCCTTAGCAGCAATAACTGCAATCAAGCGTTTGCGATAACTTGCAATGAGTCTTTTACAGCGCTCTTTAGGAATTTTGGCCCACTCATCTTTGCAGAATTGTTGTAATTCAGCTTTATTTGAGGGTTTTCTAGCATGAACCGCCTTTTTAAGGTCATGCCATAGCATCTCAATTGGATTCAGGTCAGGACTTTGACTAGGCCACTCCAAAGTCTTCATTTTGTTTTTCTTCAGCCATTCAGAGGTGGATTTGCTGGTGTGTTTTGGGTCATTGTCCTGTTGCAGCACCCAAGATCGCTTCAGCTTGAGTTGACGAACAGATGGCCGGACATTCTCCTTCAGGATTTTTTGGTAGATAGTAGAATTCATGGTTCCATCTATCACAGCAAGCCTTCCAGGTCCTGAAGCAGCAAAACAACCCCAGACCATCACACTACCACCACCATATTTTACTGTTGGTATGATGTTCTTTTTCTGAAATGCTGTGTTCCTTTTACGCCAGATGTAACGGGACATTTGCCTTCCAAAAAGTTCAACTTTTGTCTCATCAGTCCACAAGGTATTTTCCCAAACTTCTTGGCAATCATTGAGATGTTTCTTAGCAAAATTGAGACGAGCCCTAATGTTCTTTTTGCTTAACAGTGGTTTGCGTCTTGGAAATCTGCCATGCAGGCCGTTTTTGCCCAGTCTCTTTCTTATGGTGGAGTCGTGAACACTGACCTTAATTGAGGCAAGTGAGGCCTGCAGTTCTTTAGACGTTGTCCTGGGGTCTTTTGTGACCTCTCGGATGAGTCGTCTCTGCGCTCTTGGGGTAATTTTGGTTGGCCGGCCACTCCTGGGAAGGTTCACCACTGTTCCATGTTTTTGCCATTTGTGGATAATGGCTCTCACTGTGGTTCGCTGGAGTCCCAAAGCTTTAGAAATGGCTTTATAACCTTTACCAGACTGATAGATCTCAATTACTTCTGTTCTCATTTGTTCCTGAATTTCTTTGGATCTTGGCATGATGTCTAGCTTTTGAGGTACTTTTGGTCTACTTCTCTGTGTCAGGCAGCTCCTATTAAGTGATTTCTTGATTGAAACAGGTGTGGCAGTAATCAGGCCTGGGGGTGGCTACGGAAATTGAACTCAGGTGTGATACACCACAGTTAGGTTATTTTTTAACAAGGGGGCAATTACTTTTTCACACAGAGCGAGCCATGTAGGTTTGGATTTTGTTTCTCCCTAAATAATAAAAATCATCATTTAAAAACTGCATTTTGTGTTTACTTGTGTTATATTTGACTAATGGTTACATGTGTTTGATGATCAGAAACATTTTGTGTGACAAACAAAAGAATAAGAAATCAGGAAGGGGGCAAATAGTTTTTCACACCACTGTATGCTTCATGACAACAGTCAAGGAAAATCAAACATTTGCAAATACCCACTTAAAAAGTATTCAGAGAGCAGAAGCAAACACATAACTTGTGATCCTGTACAACACTGTACAGCTCTGTTTCTATTTTGAACTCCCACATTTGTTGTTTTGGACTGCACTGGTGTTGAAACAGTCTGTGAAGATGCAACTCTCTTCACTTTACAACAATGTAGTGCTATTAACTGTAGCCTATCCTGTTAGTTGTCAGTATTATAAATAAAGATTAGAGCAGGGGTCTCCAACACGTTGCTCGCGAGCTACCGGTAGCACGCCACCCCTTTTTAAGTAGCTCGCCAAAGCGTTAATGAATCCTACATAAATTTGAAAAGTTGGTTAGTCAAATTAGTGGTGGACGATCTTTCCAAAAAATCATATCACGATCCTTTTAACACAAAATCACGATCCACAATCTGAATTGCAATCTGTCTTTTCAATGTGGCATACACTTAAGAGAATATCCGGACTCAAACTCATCAAGACCTAAGTAACACTTTATTTTATTCAACAAAGTTAAATTCAAGTGTTCTCTCGTTCGCTAGCTAAGCGGAGTAAAGGAACACGCCCTGAAGCTGGCGAGTGAGTGATGAAAGCCCCTGTCCCGCTGCGTGTTTCTCGGATTCGCGCAATAAATCAGTACCGCAAGTGAACTATGATACACAGCAAAATGAGAGAAGTCACAAAGTCACCTGGAATGTTAAAGCAAATGGAACAAGCAGCTCTGAAAATGTCTGCTTTGTTTGGGTCTACATACCTCTGTGAGTCTGCCTATGAATGACATTAATGTCATGAAATCAAAGTTCAGAACAAGACTGACAGATGAACATTTAAATGACTCCATAAGAGTGAACCCAAGTGGCTACACTCCATCATACACCTCTCTTGTTGACTCCATGCAGTGCCAGTCATCTGACTAACTAAAAAACACATCATACCTGCAAATGGACATGTGAATACTCTTGTGAAGTGAAACAGTGACATGTAACAAAATGACAAATCAATAAGGAATATCTGTGTATTTGTAATTGCATTTTTTGTTTTGACAGCATTCATGTTTTAATTGAATAGTGCGAGATAAACTAAAAAATGCATACAGACATACAAAATGCACTTGCAGGTGAACTAAATATTTTTTGTGATCTTTTAATGCAAAATGTGAGTTATGGACACCAACATTTTGTAACTTTTCAGGCAAAACAAGCTTATTCAGTTTGTTTGGGTTTGAAATAAGCTATGACAATAAACGTTTGAAAACATGAGTAGCTCTCGGCCATTTTCATTTTGTAAAAGTAGCTCTCAGGGGAAAAAAGGTTGGAGAGTAATGGCACGTACCTGCGTGCTTTCATGGGCACATGAAGGGGTGTAAGACGATGTCTGAGGCCAGAAGGTGACGCGTCTTTATAGGAGGATTTTGGATCGCTTTGTGGGCGTCTCTGATCGAAAGGCCCTCGTTGTAGTCTGTTTCTGCCGGAGGCGCTTACCTGCAGCCGCGGGTTTGCAAACGACGTCATAAAGTTTGAAGAAGTATGTTTTTTTTTCGGCTTTTGTTGCCGCCTGAGGAGGAGCGTTTGGAAACAATGCGCAGGGGTTAGGAGGTGAATGTTAGCGCGAACCAACGCCATCTGGTGAGCAGATAAGTACCTCGCGCGCGGTTAAACCAGCCGAGTGAAGCTACAGACTGCAATCATAGACATATTTAGATAGACGCCTCATTCACCGTGTTGCCCAGTCGACACGATACGTCACGATACGTCATATTGCGAGTGGCAAAAGTGGCATTTAAACTAATACAGGTAGACGTGGAAACCGGGTTTTCTGATGAAAAACAATAACGTTTAAAACAGTATCGTTTACATACAACAGATTTTGGCGAATCGTTTAAATGCAATTATTTATATCAATTTATACACTAGCAATGGCAATTATTAAATAATAATAGTAATTATTATTATTATTATTAAATGATTCCTCCCATATAAGTAACATTTTTCGAACTGCCTTCTTCCATCTCCAAAACATTTCTAGACTTTGCATACCAATTGTGAATTTTGCACTGTCACTGCCAGTTATCTTTGTCTTTCTTTTAACAGTGAAATGATACACTCAATGACAAAAATAAACAATTTTATTATATACAAATTGGCTTAATAATTTCTGAAAACATGTCACTCATTCCTCTTTCAATATCTCTCTCTCTCAAACACACACAATGTGGTTACTTAAATATATACAGGATAGGATCTAAAATCCTTGAAACAGAACTGTCTTACATAGCTTTTTCCATGTGTTGCCACTCTGTAATTTGAGAGTATTCAGTCTGGCAATACGGTGCAGCCTTAGTTTGTGGAAGACATGCACAACTAAAGACATGAGCATAAAATGATGGTTGCCAATTTCAAACTGTGTTTCCTCAATGTGCTCCTTGAGAAAAAAACACATCATCTGAATCAATCTCAGCCCGAACAAACTGATTAATCAAAGATACACTGACAGCTTGCCCTAATGTTGACTGTCGGATAACATGCTCAGCTACCTTGACCACCTTGACTGTACCCTCAGAAGGAATCATCAAACCTCCATTGTTTTTTAATGTGAGCAAGTGGTAGCTTTGATCATATGATGCCGGAACAGCATCCGTTACCAAACTAGCACGGCAGACATCACAGGACAGCTTTCTCAAAATCCCTGTCTTAAGGGCTACCTCCCACTGCTTCCTGAGGTGGATTTCTTTGGGAAACCTTCAAAGTTTGAGAAATGTTAACAGCTAACAACAATCTACATAGTTAGTGACTAAATACGTTTAGCCAAAACATTGTTTGGTGGCTCACTTCAGCACATAAATGCATAGCTTTGCTAGCTTAGCCTGGCGTAGCTAAAGTTAAGATTATAAAACCGGATTTTCTAATGGTCAGATATAACCAAAACAATTGTTCAGCCTTACCTATGAAATGTAATCCCCCGGGATCTGGTTTAGAGTGTACAGCGGTTTGTACAATCCCAAGCAGCATATGCGTGACGCATCTTTATCCACTACTTCACTCCACAGCAGTGCCACTCACAATATGACGGCAACGTTGAAGTACGATGCTGCTGGTCATGCGGCGTCTAGTAATTCTATGTCTATGACTGCAATACCTCTGATGTTAGACACGGGACGCCATCCAAATCACGGAACACCCAGCGTCATTCATGAAACGCCCTTGACAGCGCACTTCATGTAATGACGTGATTATCATAACGCCCTTTCCCAGCATAACTCGCATCATGCCCTCTGCTTAACAGTATTGGCGCGCTCGTTGCACAGTATACTGCAGTTGTACAAATTACACAAGTTTCAATTTGGACAAACATAAATGACCTCCAGTCTCACACTTAAGCTATCCAACCATTCTAAGCACTTTGCCAATATAAAGTAGTTTTGTTTTTTTTTTACTATTTTGAATGGTTGTTCATTACATTTTCTCCTGAACTGTTACATTATACTAAAATAACAAATCTTATTACCATTTAGTGTTTCATACCTAGAGATTTTCAATCTATAAATGTATTTCATATTTCCACTAGCAAATTATAAACATATGAAACAATATTAAGCTTAATTAATTTTTAAAAGGTTTGCAAAAACAGTGCCACATATAAAATTGGTTTTAAAATTGTCAGGGAAACATTTTAGGAAACAGTAATTTATTTATTGATTTGATCCATCAAAGTTTTCATTACTAAAAGCTGTTTGTGTGAAATAATGGATGTCTTGTCCATATCAATTGAACGGTATGTGACAGCCAAGAAATTTTACATTTTTGAATAACTTTTGAGTTTGAGACAATCTTGATTGTTCTTAAACCTTTTCCGTGCAACATTTAAGTAGATTGCAAAGACCCAACTTAGATCAACATAAAAACAAACTGTCTTTGAGTCGTCGTCTTTTTTATTTTTGATAAATATCAAATACTATTACTACTACTACTAATAATAATAAACAGTGGGTCGGTTGCAGTGTGCATTCAGCAGGGAAACATCCTGAGGTGATCTCATCATTAAACATACAGTATTTATTGTCTTGTGCATACAGCAGAATTATATTGTTACTTACATGTCCCTCCAGAATAGTGATAGTATAATGAAACACAAAAAATATACATAGAATACAATATACAGTATAAATATATATTCAGTTATATTTCAAATATTTATACATAGTCTTTTTCATACAATGTTTTTTATTAGGATTGGCTCTTCAGTAACTCCACAACTAAAACACTTTCTCTGAAGCCATACTGAGGGCCACTGGTTCTTTACTATTTGCCAGAAGGCAGGATCAAGAACAACAGCTGTCCAGAATGGGTGAGTGTGTAATAATCTTAGCAGTATGTCTTTTAGATACCCTGCCTGGATAGAAGGCAGCTGGGTGCCAGTAATATTTTCTGGCTTTCACAACCCTCTGCAGTGGTTCTCATATTCAGTTCCAGGGGCTGCAATTTTTGTCCCAACTAAGTTTTACTTTTAATAAGACTCCCATCTTGAACTTGCAAGCCAACAGTCTCAGTCTTGAAAGTTAATGTGATGTATCAAAACACAAAGCTCATTGTTATAACTACCACATAGGCGAGTGTAACCTGTGGGGGACATTTTAGCACCCAAACCCTGGACACAACCACACACATACAAGTTTCAGGTTAAATATGAATATATTTTAAAGAAATAAAGCACACAGTCCCAGTCAGGACATCCATCCATGTCCTCCATCCATTATACGGGTCTTTTGAGTAGAAAAGGAACTACTGAACCAGGTCAGAAAGCCAATCCATCCATTTTGAAGGTTGACAAAATTATAACAAAACATAACAACCTAACTGGTAGAACAGCAGCAACTGATGGGAACTTTTTTTTTTTACCCCAAGATACATACATCAAGATATGAGAGCATATCCTTCATGCAGTCAAAAGTAAATAACAAGGAGGACATGACTTCTTCAATATCTTCATCATTTCCCCTTTGGTCTAATTTTCCAATTGTGTGTGTTACTTCATCCTTGTCCATATCCAGAATTCTTGGCCTGAGTTCTGTCCCAACAAGTTGGACGCAAGCAGTCAGGATGTTTTTGATCAATGAAGACTTTATTGTGAAAAGAAAACAATACAGAGTGTGAAGTATTTTATTAGGAATATCAACACATTAACTCCCCTTTTACTTAGCTTATGAAATAAACCCACCAATATGACCACAGTATGTCAAAGGAATGCTTAACTCGATTGATTTCTCTGGCTTTTTGCCTCTACTGTACTCCCTGTATTCATGAAGTAGAGTAAAAAAGAGAAAATAAACTCCAGATGTGCAACCATAGCAGTTCATCTTCAAGGCAATGTCATGTCTAGTTAGAAACCATGCAGAAAGTGCACAAATAATTAAAAAGGACTAAGTGCTCTGAAGTGAAAAAACCATACATTTTTATTTACTAATACATTGCTGTAAGACCCATTTCAATTCAATCTGTACATTGTCACAAATGCCACAAAGAGCCATAGCAAGGTTTGTGGCAGCCACCCATATATTTGGTTTCCTGGCTGCAAATTGTCATTTGAAATGATAGCACTGCTGTGCACAAAACCCAAGTCCAAAACAGAACTGAGGGAATAGGGAAAAGGTGGAGGCTTTTAAAGGGGAAGACAGGAAGTGAGATCAAAGGGGTCGGGCTCAGTAAGGTCTTCAGCCACAGGTTCGAGCCCAGACATGACATCACAGGGGCTGGCAAGGTCTTCTTCCATAGGCTCAGTCCTGGAAATGACGTCAAGAGGACCAGGTGGAATCTCTCGTGAATGGTCTGCAGGCAAGGGAGAAAAAGAGTCAGTGCACACTGCCACATTCCGGTATGATTCAGAACTGCCCTTCCTTAGGCCCTTTAGCTGCCTCCCATGTGCACATATGTGACAAGGCACATATGTGACACCCCCCCCCCCCCCCCACCAGCCCAGACCCGTTGGGTCGGGCGACCAGACCAAGAAGTTGTGAACCCGAGAAAGAGCATCTGCATTGACATGAAGAGTGTCCTGACGATGAATTAGCGAAAATTGGTATGGCTGGAGGTAAAGAAAAAACCTGGTAACCTGCAGATTCGACTCATTGTGCAGGGCCATCCACTATAAAAGTGCATGGTCAGTGACAAGGGTGAATTCCCGACCCAACAGGTAGTACCTCGGCTGAGTAATCGCCCATTTAATCGCCAAAGCCTCCCTCTCGACTGCCGCATACCTGGTTTCCCGGTCCAACAGTTTCCGGCTCAGGAACATGATGGGGTGTTCCACTCCATCGATGCTTTGGCTCAGCACAGCCCCCAGGGCTGTGTCTGAAGCGTCCATCTGGAGGATGAAAGGTAAAGAAAAGTTAGGTGCTTTCAAAATAGGTGCGGATGTAAGGGCCTGCTTCAAGTCACTAAATGCAGCGCCTGTCTTTTCAGTCCATACCACAATGTTTGGGGCCCTCTTCTTTGTCAAATCAGTCAAGGGCACCACTCTCTCTGAGAACCGGGGCACAAACCAGCGGTAGTACCCCGCTAACCTGAGAAAGACTTGGACCTGCTGCTTGGTTCATGGACGGGGCCATTTCAAAATGGCATCTACTTTGGTGCACTGTGGCTTCACGGTACCCCGACCCACCAGGTAGCCTAAATACTTGGCTTTACTCAATCCAAAGAAACATTTCTTGGGATTAATCCGAAGCCCGGCCTCACCAAGTGTCCACAATACCGCTTTTACCTGCTATAGGTGTTCCGTCCATGTGCTGGAATAGATGACCACGTCATCCAGGTAGGCAGCACTGTATGAGTTATGATGCCTGAGCACTTTGTCCACCAGATGCTGGAAGGTTGCCGGAGCCCCGCATAACCCAAATGGAAGGACACGATACTGCCAGTGTCTGCTAGGGGTGCTAAACACGCTTTTAATCTTTGCAGAGTCCGTTAAAGGAACCTGCAAGTACCCCTTTGTTATGTCCAGTGTGGTGAAATATTGAGCCTGTCCAAGCCTCTCGAGGAGGTAGTCCACTCATGGCATTGGATAAACATCAAACTGGAAGACTTGATTAAGTCAAAGTAAGTCATTGCAAAACCTCCAACTCCCGGCTTAGTGACCAATACAATGGGACTGGACCAGGGACTATGACTTTCCTCGATTACACCTAGTTCCAGCATGTGCTTGATCTCAAGCTCTACTTCAGCTCTTTTTGCATCGGGAAGACAATACGGACGTTCTCGGACTATAACCCCAGGCTCTGTCACAATGTCGTGCTCAATCAGAGAGGTCCTTCCGGGGTTTTCACTCACTACCTCCAGGACAGACATGATAACAGTTTCCAGCTCCCATCGTTGTCTGGGACTTAAATCCACACCGAAGTTAAGGCTAGCCATGTGAGCAAAGAGTCAATGAGTCCTTTCCTCTCCTTAACTTTATGGGCAAGCAACTTAGAGTGGGAGGTAGGTACTAGGACCATGACGGGCGGAACTCCCGGAGAGACGTGCCAAGGTTGTAATATTGGATCTGTGCTGCTTGAGCCTCTTCCATGTGACTTTTAAGGAGAGGCCAAATTTTACCAAATCTATCACATAATTGCATGATATATTCCAATATATTTGTAGAGGGAAGAGCCTCTTCTTCCCATCCTTCTTTTAAGATATCTAATATGCCCCAGGGTTGTCGCCCATACATTAATTCAAAAGGGGAGAACCCCGTGGAGGCTTGTGGAACTTCCTGATAGGCAAAAAGGATGAGGGGGAGGAGCTGATCCCAGTTGTGTCAATCCTCGTTGACCAAAAGGCATTCCTTAGTCTGTCAGGACTTCCTTAGGGATGCCAACGCACGCAAAGACCCCTACTAATTCCCATGTGATGGCTTTAGAAGTGGCTAAGCGCAACAGAACAGCTTCGGGGTATTTGGTAGCATAATCCACGAAGACTAAAATATACTTGTGTCCTCAGGCTTAGGGCTCTAGATGTCCGACTCAATCCACCCAAATTCTGTGAAAGGAAACATCAGTTAGGGGAACAGGAATGAGAGGAGCACAATCCTTCCTAGGAATCTGTCGCAATTGACACTCCAGGCAGGAAGTGCAAAATCAACAAACCTCCTCACTGATTTGAGGCCAATAAAAGCGGAGCTTGATCCACTCCCGGGTTTTCTCAGTACCCAAATGGCAACCTAGGAGATTGGTGTATGCTAACTCACAGACCTGCCACCGGAAGGTCCACAGGATTAGCAGTAGCCGTCACTCCTGCCCATCATGCTCAGCTACGTGATACAGAAGGTCATTTTCCAACACAAAATGAGGACCCTGTGGCATCGACTGGTGAGTGCGCTGGCCGTTGACCAGGACCACTGCATTTGTTGCAAACTTAAAGGAGTCGTTATTCCATTGTTCCCTTTTAAAAGCAGCCGGTGTTTCTCTAAATTGAAAGTGCAACAGGCTGAGAGGGTCTGGGCCGACCTCAAGAGGAGTGGTGTCCGGGAGTTGCCACATCACTGTGACGATGCGGGTTCGACTCCATACTCCCATCGCTGTTTGGGAGCCCTTCAACCCAACACCGTCAATAATGTCACCGAGATGAGCTAGACAGTGAGACAATAACAATTGAGCAAGGGGATGGTTCAAAAAAGTGCATAGTGCTTTTATTAAAAGAGTCAACCAAAACAGTGTTCAATAAATAGTGCAGTCATTCAAAGTTCAATAAATAAATAATCCATTAAAAGAAACGTGGAGATAAAAACAATAGAAACAAAACAATCCTTTAAAACGAGATTAAAACGTTTCATGTGGAAGCAGTCTTTAAAACCAACAACAAGCCTGGTGCCTTCTTTTAACTGGTGACTCCCCTGCTTCTCCCTGTCCAGGCTTCGCAACAGGGGAGCCACTCTACCTGCAGCTGACCTTCTCTCCACTATCGATCTGGAGTCGTCCCGATCCATGGCTTCGGTTCCACTCCCTCCAGACCGCGACTTGGGAATTCCTCCCACGGCCAAGGCTCTCATGTGGAGGACACCACATCCCAAATCCTGACTCCCGCTGCCATCCGCGGCCCCATGCGGAGTCACCCGTCTCCTTCTTTGGTCACTCCCGCTACATGCTTGTTCAGTGGGAACGACAACAACTACTATGCCCTGGGTGTCGGCCTAACACCCAGGCTGTCTGCTCAGCTGCCTACGAGCGCTCGCTCGCCTGCTTCCTGCTGCACCGACCAGCTCTCTCGCTTCCTGTAACCTCCGTCTCCTTCTCTTTTCCTTTCCATTTCTCTCTCGTTCTTTCTGATCTTTTTTCTTGTTCTCTCCTGCCAACCGACTCGCGCTTCTTTTATACAGCGAGGGGCCATAGCAGCTGCAGCACATTAGCCACGGGAACAATCACAGATGTGGGCAGTTCCTCACCTGTGCACTCGATGAGAAACGCCCACACCGCAGATCGCTCCATGGCTTGCTATGGCCACTACGCCCCCTCACTAAGCCGCCGCGAGTACAGTGATTATTTATTTTAAAAAAAACGGCCTTTGCTCAGCGAGCTGTGGACCCATAACACCACATTCACTCAGGGAGGTCTCTTCCTCTCTCTCTGCCAGCTGATTACACGGTGTGGAGGCAGCTTGAGACGGCTCATCCCCGTCTATAACTAGGCCTAAGTTAAACCCAGGAGTGGTATGTGTCCCGCCACTTTTAATTTCAGACCAGTCTTGCCCCAGTATCACCGGGTGCTGTGGATTTGGGAGGACCGCCACGGTTAATTCTTTTACCAATCCACCGCAACTGATGACACAGATGGTGGACCTGTACCAGCGGATTTCTCCGTGGACACAGGTTATACTGGTCTTAATTTTCAACCACTGTCGCGGCAGAACAAACCGGTGGGCAACAATGGTAATGTTGCTGCCATAATCGAATAAAGCTGTGGTCTTATACCCGTTCACAATCACCATGCCTGTGTGTGGGACCGCCAACGAGTTAGTCAGAGTACACCAACCCCTGCTCCCCCTCCACCTGTATCCCTCTTCGCTTCCAAGCAGTTTGCGCGTCTGTGACTCCGCCGGCATGGCTAGGTTGTGGGACGTACTCTAGGAACGGCTCTGCTCCCTCATGTTGTGAGGCTGTCCTTTGTGTCTGCAGAAGCCCTATGAGCTCTGCCATGTTCTTAAACTGCTTACCCCAAACCAGCTGGGTGAAGCCATGGGGAAGTGTTTTCAGGAACAGATAGCAGGCTACCTGTTCTATTATTTGACAGGGCTTGTTCTCAGATGGCCGTAACCACTGCCCTACCATTGCCCAGAAGGACCAGGCTTGTCTGTGGGTCGGCTGCTCTGGGTCCAACCTCCAGTTTTTTATTTTACTCATCTGCCAGTCGGGGGCACCCCTAGGTCGTAATTGGGGCTCTGGTTTCACAGGGAGGCGGGCACACTCCTCCAAAAGAGCATAATAAGCCCCTTTTGCCTCCCCCCTCCGGAGCAGCCCAACTCTGTGAGCCCCTCCAAACACTCCCTGGCCTCTCTAGTTTACCTAGTAAAGTATGCCGGGAACGGAGCCGTACCGGGTCTCGCCAAACCACGGGACACCCTCCCCGCTTGAAAATTCGGTCCCAGTATGCTCCCACCTGGGTACATTGCAGGTCCTGTCCCCTTCTCTTCCGGGACTTCTCCATCTTGCCGGCTACTCTACTTTCACAAAAGCCACAAAGAGCCATAGCAAGGTATATTTAGTTTCCTGGCTATAAATTGTCGTTTGAAATGATTACACTGCTGTGCACAAAACCGAGCCCAAAACAGAACTGAGGGAATTGGGAAAAGGTGGAGGCTTTTAAAGGGGAAGACAGGAAGTGAGATCAAAGGGGTTGGGCTCAGGAAGGTCTTTAGCCATAGGTTCGAGCCAGGACGTGACATCACAGGGGCCGGAGCCGGCAAGGTCTTCTTCCATAGGCTCACTCCCAGAAGTGACGTGAAGAGGGCCAGGTGGAATCTCTTGTGAATGGTCTGCAGGCAAGGGAGAAAAAAAGTCAGTACACTCTGCCACATCCTGGTATGACTCGGAACTGCCCTTCCTCAAGCACTTTAGCTGAGACAGATAGATAGATAGATAGATAGATAGATAGATAGATAGATAGATAGA
>JANRMT010062831.1:37403943-37417437 GCA_026402145.1 Polypterus bichir lapradei | reverse complement strand
TTTACCAAAACAATCATTGATCGCGAATAAAGTATCCATTATTCATGAAGCTTCAATAGGTGAATAGGTGATCTGTCTTTCTGCGTTAACCGCATGCGTTTTCATACGTCTCAAACTAAGGTGATGCGAGGTTAAAATAAATCGAGAAGCGCGCGTACATACTTAGTGCATCCCCTCTCGGGAATCGAACCTCGGACGTGGGCGCTACAGGCAAATGCTTTACTATCGCGCCAGTGCGTGTGGTTTATCTATTTGAGCGTAGCAGTGTAATTCGGTTTTTGTTCAGCACTCTTTGGAACTGTTACTTTTTGTCTGCGCACTGCGTCAGTTCACGTGAGCCGCTGAATATGGTTTTATATGTCAGTCGCTCGCTTCTAATTGTTTCGCTGCCTTCTTAATTATATAATGCATGTTTTCTAAAGCGCGTTTTGTAGCTCTTCCTGGCTTTCTACGTAATGCGTGATTACGTGAGAGGCGTGATGATGTCATACGAAACTCCGCCCCTCCAGCTGAACTCCATTACAGTAAATGGAGAAAAACAACTTCCAGTTATGACCATTACGCGTAGAATTTCGAAATGAAACCTGCCCAACTTGTGTAAGGAAGCTGTAAGGAATGAGCCTGCCAAATTTCAGCCTTCTACCTACACGGGAAGTTGGAGAATTAGTGATGAGTCAGTCAGTCAGTCAGTGTGTGAGTGAGTGAGTCAGTGAGGGCTTTGCCGTTTATTAGTATAGATTATGCATTTCTGCAAATCAATTATGCAACATTTCAATAATTTTAATACATTACAATTTGCTAACAACTACACATAACCATAAATATGCTGACCTGCAAATTCATTTAATGCTACCTAATGCCACCGATGAAACTGATCTTTGAAGAACAAGAAAAACAGTCTAAAAGTTACAATCCACAAAAGCAAGCCTGTGAAGCCATTCATTGCCTAAATTTTAAGAACAGTAAAGTAAATTTGATACTATTCATTGTACTGGCATAAATAATTCAGTCAACATTTTCAAAAATACATGCATTTTATATAAACGTTTGGGTATTTATAGGTGAAAACATTTGACTTTCTACAGTATCCCAGTTCAATAGTCTCATACTACATTATACTTTTACAAAATATATTTTACATTATCACATATTGGTTAAGGATATACAATATCAAGCCCCTGAGAAATGTGTGAGTGAGTGAGAAAAGGAGAGAAAGGCAGCATATGCTTCAGTAATGGAAAAGAAGGAGCGGAGAGAGAAAGGTTCTTGCTGTTCCCCATTTTGTCTGGAATTACTGGAAGCAGAAATAATTGCCATTTAATTAATCAGTTAGAAGCACACAAACCCCCATTTTTAAGACCACTATTCTCTGCCCCCATAATGCCATTGACACAACATAGGGCTGAAGAAAGACAAGTCAGTGAAGGCCTAACTGGAGACCTGGTTTGTGACCTGTTGGTCAAAGACTTTTTGTGAAGTTCTAATACATAAAATGGGTGTCAGAGAACTTTTAAACTGAGAATTAGGAAGCACTACCTATGGTACACACAATGTTCTTCTTCTCATGTGGAAACTGAAGACGGCTGTCTTGTCTGGAACAAAAAAAAAATCAGAAATACTGTAAGCTGACAAATTCTGATAACTGTTCTTCCCTTAAAAATGCTTGAAAAGTTACACACCTTTAATGCTGGCTTTCCGAAGTAAGAGAAGAAATGTAAATCAGGAAATTGCAATAAATTCTATGAATAAAAAATAGCATGCTATTTCTTTTAATCAGTTCAAACATTAAATTAAAAGATAAGGCCAATGAAGCTTTAAACATTTATGAAAATATATTATATGTTGCCAGTCAATTGTAGGTAATGTAACTCCATCCTTACGTTCTTAATTAAAGTATTTGTATGATCTTTGTCATATTCTACTAAATATTTTAAAAGAGAAAATTGTGTTAATAAACAGTCCTGAATTAATTAATCTAAAATTAATCAAAGCAAGCTTTTCAAAAGGTGGAAAAGTACACAGTATACTATTTTGTCAAATAAAATTTGGTTGTTAATGTGGAGATCTAGCTGCATTCAATTTTGTTAAAAGTGTCAATTGATCAAAGTTTACAAGTTCTGAGAGCTGCACATCCCTCCATGGACTACCACTGTCCTTCTGTGGCTTTGTAAGTTCCTGACGAGGCCTGTATAATCTGATCTTTTACAGCAAAATAAACAAGCAGACTCCTGAGCACCAAACACAACTGTAGGTTCCTCTGTGGACTTAAATATACTAATGTGTCTTTGGTGAATATAAAATAGATATAAAGTTCTTAAAACTGACGAATATGCACAAGAACAAACATTTCACTTTATTTCAATTGAAAAAAACACCAAAAGCAGTATTTTTGAAGAATGCAGGAGAGGTAAGCATGAAACATTGGATATTGTTTTAAGAGTTTAAACAAACTATACTATCATTGAAAGAATTTTACAAAATATAGTAATAATAGTAATTGGTTGTTTTTTCCCCATATATAGAGTCTAATTTGAACTTTCTTGAACAGGAGGTAATTAAATATTGATTTAACACTTGACCTTTGTTTGTAGCTACTTGTTAAAATTTTCCAATATGTACTGTAAATATATATACAGAACTATGAAAAAAAAGTCATCTAAAGTGACCTAAGTGTATTCAGTGGAAAATCACTTTATATTGGTTCCAGCTCTCTTCACTGTCTTTCTGAAATATATTTGGTATCTAAAATACCAGGTTACTAGTAGGTTTCGCTTCTGATTAACTAGCATACATGATATACAGGACAATTACAGGGTAGGGCAATTTTAAGTACTTAATCGCGGTTATAGATATTTGATTACGATCCGTTACACTTAGTTATGGTCAATTATACTCAACAACGGACAATTACATATAACATTAGTTATTATAAAAAAATAATCGACAGCTGAATCTGTCGATTTACTACTTCGAATTGAGTATTCTGAACAGCCCTGTAACAATATGCTACACAAACGGACCTGCTTGTTGTTTAATACTTTCTAAGAGCGCTTAGTATTGCACGGCAACTGAAAGTCGATTGAACTAACATCTTTAATACACTCTAGTATAATTCGTACCCTGCCAGTAAAGTGTGGAGGAGGACAAACAAACTGTAATTGTCTTTACTACACTACTGGCACACAGACTTATCTTGCTCAGCTGGAAGAATCCTAACTCCCCTTTTAAGTCAGTGTGTAACTGATGTTATATATTATGTGAAACTGGAAAAAATCAAATTCACACTCAGAGGATCTGTGCAGACATTTTTCAGAACCTGGCAGGATCTAATCAATAACATTGTAGAATAAGCTTTTAAAGCACTGAGGAAGTAGATTCTCTCCCTATTCTTTCTTTTTCTTCTCCATTCATCTATGTTCACTTATTAATTTATCTATTTACTTATTTTTACTAGGTTTAAGTTTTATTCTGCTGCCCATGCTCTCTTTCTCAGGGGTGGGGGTTGATTTGTTTTCAGTCCTATTCTTGTAAAATTAACCTATTTGTATGGAATGTTGTGATATTTCAATAAAATCAATAAAATTAAAAAAAAAATACACTCTAGTATAATTTGTAACCTACCAGTAAAGCATGATATTATCTAATATTAATAAAACTTGCAACAAACTCACTGTCATCTTGATTTCAATCTCTGTCTTATTCTTCTTTACTCAAAAAGTTTTCATAAAGATTTATTCAAAGTCTACCATTCCTTCAAACGCCGACAAAAACAATGATTGGCGTATCGAAACTGACATCAAAGGGCGTTCCGTGACTGGCATTAGAGGCGTTCTGTGATATGAAGGGCATTCCGTGTCTAACGTCATAGGTGTTGCGGGCTGCAGCTAGACCCTTCTCGGTTAAATCACTTATTTAAAGGGGCACAGGACGAGTGACAGGGGAAAGGGTGGCCTGGTCCTTTGTCCTCTGATTGAGGAAGAAACTTATAAAACCGTGCTAGGAATGTAGATATGGTAGAAAGAAAAAACTGAGTTAATCGTAGGACATCCATATACACATTTGAGCCATAAGCTGGTGATTGATGTGGCTGATGGGCTGGAATTTTGTTTTGACAGAAATTTTTGTTAATCGCTGAACTTTAGTAAGAGGGATGGCAAAACACAACCAAGAGAAGAACTAAAAGAGAGCTTGATACAGACTGAATGTGCTGGGAGTGAAGTGTCCAGACTGGATGGACATTTGGGTGTTTTTTTTTTTTTTTTTTGCTTGAGATATTTATTATGCATTTTTAGGACATTTTAAAAGCTACTTGATTTTTTTTCAACTTTTTGGAACTTTTTTTTAGATATTTATTTATATATTTTTGTTAAACTGCACCTCTGTGTCCACTGCTTTTACTGTTCCATTAGCTTCGGTCACTCTATCAGGGACCTGGGGTCTGTCAGATTTATCTGTTGAGGACCCAAAAGCCTGACACAGCCCACTTCAGGTTTTTAATTTTTAGCTTCTCTTGCAGTACTTTCTTGTCCAGTTTCATTTGAGATTTGGGCTTAAATATCCAAGTTTATATCTCAGCAGCCAGGAGCTGTGGACTAGAAAGGCCAATGTCAAGTTGGTAGCGCTGCTGCCTCGCAGTTAGGAGACCTGGGTTTGCTTCCCGGGTCCTCCCTGCGTGAAGTTTGCATGTTCTCCCCGTGTCTGCGCGGGTTTCCTCCGGGTACTCCAGTTTCCTCCCACAGTCCAAAGACATGCAGGTTAGGTGCATTGACAATTCTAAATTGTCCCTAGTGTGTGCTTGGTGTGTGGGTGTGTGTGTGTGTGTGTGTGTGTGTGTGTGTGCGTGCCCTGTGGTGGGCTGGTGCCCTGCCCGGGGTTTATTTCCTGCCTTGCACCCTGTGTTGGCTGGGATTGGCTCCAGCAGACCCCCATGACGCTGTAGTTAGGATATAACGGGTTGGATAATGGATGGATGTTTGTCACACATGAAGTTGTCAAAATAAAAGATTGACATGAATACGCTGATGGAAGTTTTCACCGCTTATGCTACACATAATAGGAAAAATATACAATTTGACAGGATACTCTGCAATAAGGGTTAAGCTGTGTTCCCAAAACACAAACCTAGACCAAGAACAGCCAGCCTAAGGGTATGTTGCTTTTAAGCTGTCATTTTTTAAACTTTATTTCATACTCAGAGTTTTTTCATGCTCCATTGCATTCTGCATCGACCTTTAACGCTGATTTCAGGTGAACGCTCTAGTGTCAAGTTCACAAGCTCAGATTTTATTCTTAAATTCATCAAAACCCCCAGCAGCGGCTGCCTGTCACACAGCGATTGCAGCCGCCTGCCATTCAAGAGCAGTGGGTCTACTTCCTGGTCCATCATTTTTCAATTTTCATATCACATTCTGGATTTTTAATGTGGATTCTTCACTTCATATCCTGCATTTTTAATGTCACTCTCAGGCTGTCACATTTTCCTGATTCCACACTCTCAACTTTTAGTGCTCATTTCATACCTTCACTTTCTCTTCATTTTACCGTCTCACTTCTATTGTTCATTTCACTCTCAGCATTTTAATCTTCAGCATCATTTTTTTATTAATCTTATAACAAATGTTACATAAATAAGAGGAAAGGTTATGAACTTTCATAGAGTACATTAAAATGCTGTATGCTTATGAAAATTGATTTGCTATATCCAGTTTAACAGCCTACACACTACAATCTGTTAGGCAGTGAAGTGATATCCAATAAATACAGAAAGAAGCTGAAAATAGTTATAGTATCTATACAGTCTTTTTATCTACAGTCAAATGCTTTAGAATTTTCTTATTTTCCTTCCCCATTGTTTGGGAAATGTTAATCACTTGCATTATAGATTTCAGTTTCAGGGTTTGCTTAAACAAACAAGTGGGATTAAAAGATGCACTGGCACTATCACAAAGAAGCATTTACAGAAATGTAAACCCTGCAAAATATATTTAATGAAACGTGCAATGATTGTCCTTTCTAATAATGGTATCCATGGTGATATCCACTCCTGTGATAGTCATCCTGATACCCTTCTTGATATCCTTGGTGATATCCATGATAACCATATCCACCATATTCATCTTCAGGACACCTCATGCCTAAGGACTGTTGAATAGCCATTTCCTGGCGTCGAAGCTGCATTGAGTCTATCAGATCATAGATAATAGCCATAGACCACATGAAAGATGGGTACCAGGATTTCACGTTTCCATCTTTACCCACCAGGAGCATTGAGAAGTATTCTGGACTAATTTGAAAATAGTTCCTTATATCCTTGACCAGGGACATTGATAAGCCTTCTCGGTCCACTGTAGCACTTCCTAAAACAAAGCAAACAGAGAAGAATCATGTACATTAATAATTTTACATAACGTAATGTAACATTCATAAAGCAGCTAATCCAATTCAGAGTCACAGCAGGAGTCGGAGCCTACCACTTGCAATACTGGACAGGAAACCCTCCTGGGCAGGGCACAGTCCATTGCAGGTCACACTCATGCACACACTCACACAATGTCTAATTTGGAATCCTCAGCTAATGTAACTTCACATCTTTGGGGAGTAGGAAGAAATGTTTCCATTTTAATTGCAATTAATTAAAGAAACATCATCAATTAGTACTCCTTCCAATGTTTGGAAAATATTTGTGAATGTACATATCAAGCTATGTTTTATCTTTAAATGTATCAAAATGATCAAATATGCTTGCAAAGTTTTAAGTATATTTTTCTGGGCTAACACACAAAAACATTTCTGTAAAAATAATCTGAAAAATAAAAGATGAAAAAATATATTGTATAGGTTTTCAGAGCAAAAATAACTGGAATCTTGGCATTACAATACTCTTTATAGTCCAAATAAATTAGAACACTTTACATAAAATGACATTAAAGCTAAGTATTGCTGAGAGAAAATTTATTTATTTATTTAGTTAGAAACAGATAAAATTTAATACAGTCATGACAGATTAACAAATCAAAGCAAAATTCGACCCCCACCCAAGAGAAAGAAAGAGGAGCCAGCAACCAAAGCTACTCTATAAAAGGAGCAAGAATAGAAGGGTATCCTTTTCCCCAAAATGAAAGCTTATTCTAAAATTTTATTAATTAGATCCTGCCATATTTTTAAAAAGTTTTGAACAGACCCTCTAAGTGAGAATTAGATTTTTTCCAGTTTCAAGTAGTATAGAACTTCGGTTACCCACTGACTCAAGAGTGGTAGGGTGGGATTCTTCCAGTTGAGCAAGATACAGTAAGTCTACATGCTAGTAGTGTAGTAAAGGCAATTACAGTTTGTTTGTCCTTCCCCATACTAATACTTATTTCTTTAAATACCTTTCATTGCTATATTATTACTAAGCACTTTATCCTACAAGCTGCCCTTTTGTCAACCTCCTTCACCTATATCATGTGCACCATGTAATTGCACAATAATTTGCAGTACTGCTTTAAAGATGCCTGTGTGGCGCATGATTAATCGGTCTCCAAGTCCTCAAGTTTTCCTCCATAATCTCAAAGATGTTAATGTGAATCAATTGCTGATACTAAACTGATCAAACATCAGCATGTGTGAAGATGTTTGTATATTTGAGTGATGCTGTACAGGGTTTATTTCACGTTTTTTTCTTAATGCTGCCAAGATAGACTCTGCCCTCAACTGTCTGCATTACTTCCAGATAACACTCCCACAATGAAAATTATGTATTAATATGTCATTACTTCTAACATTTCAAAATGTAAACAACAGAAAATATGTGTGCATTTTAATCAGCTGAAATAATGTACAAAAAAACATCATGCCGATACTAAAATTCAAAGGTCTACTGCAACTGCTCATAGTAGTAAGGTGTGTGTTTAAAAGGCCTGTAAGATGGGGTTTAAAGGTGAATCAGTTTCTACGGGAGTTGGAAAATTATTTAAGAATGCAAAAAAATTTTGAGGGTATTGACATAGTCTGTGGTTAATTGTTAAAATGATTCTGTCAAAAATGTGAACTTCTCCTTTAGTTTGAGAATATGCATGCATGTGCTTCATATGCCCACCAGGAGGCACATGAACACAAAGACTTGCTGTTCTTTGTCAATCTCTCTACTGTATTTCACAAAATAGCTAAAATGGGCTCCAGCCAGACTACAACTGAATTAAATTGGTTTAGTACATGGATGGATGAATGGATAATAGGAGTATCAAATCACCTTTTTATCTATACATACACTATTATTGTTTTAAAATGTACTACATTTTGTTATGATTACAATTGTATCTTTAAAATACTTCAATTAATTACTGAAATAGTACTTTTCATTTTTTTTATCAAGGAAATTTAGTTTGATCATTTTAACAAACTTTTGGTTTAACAAATAATTCTAAAAGTTGTTCCAGTTCAAGTGGGTGTGCAGTTATGTGCTCAGCTTGGTTAGAGTCATAACAGTTTTTAGCTGCTGACAAACCTGCACTGGATAAAGTAATATTAGAAAATGGATGGGCGGATACTGCGGTGGGTTGGCACCCTGCCCGGGATTGGTTCCTGCCTTGCACCCTGTGTTGGCTGGGATTGGCTCCAGCAGACCCCTGTGACCCTGTGTTCGGATTCAGCGGGTTGAATAATGGATGGATGGATGGGCAGATAATGGTCTGTAATTCAATTATTAGCATCTTTTCTTTCTCTAAAAAATGAAACCTGCTTTTTCTTTTAAAACATACTTCTTCTTCTTTTGGCTGCTCCCATCAGGGGCTGCCACAACAGATTATCATCTTCCAAACACCCATCACCTGCATGTCCTCTCTCACCACATCCATAAACCTCCTCTTAGGCCTTTCCTCTTCCCTGGCAGCTCTATCCTTAGCATCCTTCTCACAATATACTCAGCATCTCTTCTCTGCACATGTCCAAACCAACACAATCTCACCTCTCTGACTTTGTCTCCCAACCATCCAACTTGAGCTGACCCTCTATTGTACTCATTTCTAATTCTATCCATCCTTGTCACCCCCAATGCAAATCTTAGCATCTTTAACTCTGCCACCTCCAGCTCTGTCTCCTGCTTTCTGGTCAGTGCCACCGTCTCCAACCCATATAACATAGCTGGTCTCACTACCGTCCTGTAGACCTTCCCTTTCACTCTTGCTGATACCCGTCTGTCACAAATTACTCCTGACACTCTTCTCCACCCATTCCACCCTGCCTGAACTCTCTTTTTCACCTCTCTTCCACACTCCCTGTTACTCTGTACTGTTGACTATAAAGAAAGAAAGGTCAAAACTATATTCTGAATTTTTTTTAATATATTAATTTGCTATAAAAATATATTAGCATATCATTCCACCACAGATGAAACACACTAAAATACATTAGATATACATTTAGCCAGAAAGCAGAACAGATATTCCTGTTACACATTTGAAACTTGAAAATGGTTTAATGTGGCAAAAAAGTATAACACTGAAAGGCTCTCATCTTATTTTTAGTTGTGTATTAAAATTTTCTAAATTCATATACTGTATTTACAAGGTAAGAAACACTGTGATAAGGGATAAAAAACATAAAAATAAATGCATGTACTCAGGGATGATCCTTCCACCAAGAAGAGGAAACCAAGTTTGGGCATATAGGTTGCTACAGCCATGATCAGTTCGAGATGGAGAACAATTAGTGGGCTACATCTAACTTGTGTTTTTGTTTGGTGTTTTTGGAGGGAGGGGTTTAATATCTCATCCAGCTGGTATGAAACATAATAAGGGCTTCTCAAGATTAGTGAGAACCTTACATTGTTGCTGCTGGATTTCATATTTACTGTTACATTTAGTCATTACTTTAATTAAAACCCTTGCTTTAATGATTCTTCATACTTCTGTACGAACACTAAATAAACATTTAATTTACACAGACTGTGAACGGGTGAGATTCAAACCAAGGACGTTGGATCGAAAAGGCAGCAGTTACAGCCACTGCAATCAATGTGCCACACATTAATACATCTGCTAAATAAAATAATATAACAATAAATGTTATAAGAAATCAATGTAGAATTCATGTATGACATCTTTCTTCCACTCCATTAGTAAAATGTAATTATAATAAAAATCCACACATTTCATTGACTTTTGTTTCTTCTTGTATGTCAGTCTATAAATTTAGAAATGCCCAGTTTTTGGCACAGCACAGAAATAGTTGCCACACAAACACCAATAAAGTTGTATTACATGTTCTAATATTATTATTTAACATCACATTCCTCATTGCTGAAGCAACATTCAAGAAAGCCTAATTGTGTTGAAAAGACCAAGTTAAAAAAGAAAGGAATGAAGAGCCTCTTTCCAAATGTACAGTATAAACACAGAATTTCTTTGTAAATGTCTTAGACATATTGTATGGTATTTCTCACTGTACGGAAACAATTTGCGTAATTAAGTCAAGGAATTCATCTGATGGTTTAAACTGACCCTGAGTAAGAAATTAGGTGGATTGAGCAGTGTCTGTCTATCTGCCTTACTCCTCCTGAGATAGACCCAGGAGCCTCCTCCACCTCTGAGATTAATGTTTGCCTGTGTACTGCTACACTACACTGTACCTTTAAAATTACCCATGAGCTCCAAATTGACTTCTGGTCCTTCCTGACACCTGTGTAAATATGGACATAGTTTTCTTTTTTTTCTCCCAGGGGGAAAATGCTGTTCAAACCACAATGCTTACTGTTCAATGCACATTACTCTCCTGTTAAACAATTCTTTGAAGCTCATCACAGTTGCATACGGTTTTACAGAAGCTTTTCTGTGATCATTATAATGAAATTTGTCTTTTGAGTCCAGTTTAATATATAAAACCAGTTATAAACATTTTCTTTTGTCCTCTTTTGTTTCAGTATCAGGTTTTTGCATTAAATATACCTAAATCTCTCCTCTAGTTTCTTATGTTTCATCTCATTTTTTTATTTTTTCTTATATACTGTATTTTCTAATATAATTATATAAAGATGTCATCATCTGTCAAGTCTTGAGCCTAAAGTAATAGACTCTGTCTTTAAATATGTCAGCATTGTTTTCCAAACATATTCCTGACGAATGGACAGGACCTGTGGCTTTATTTTGTAATTGTATGACTCATGGCCAGTAACTGTGAATTTGTTAGGCATTTTCCTTTGTTAGTTCAGAACCTTTTCTCAATCTTTCAAATTTCCGATCAGGTAGCTTTCAATTTCCTTTAAAGCAACTCTTCCCTTTCCTGTTGTTAACAGCACAAACTTTATTGGATTGAAACAATCTGAAGCACAGAGAACACTCTTAGTATTGTGTTTAAAGTGTGTTAACATTTATCACCCATTTTGTCTCTATTTTAATTATGTGAATAGTATGTATGTATAGTGTAGTATCGGGGCACACCTACCACCACAAGTGTAGCACACAACACACTTTTATTTACACACTTTCCTTGCTCCCCAAAGCATAGCACAGTAGAAAGCTCCAAAGCACAGTCATTTTCTCCTCTTTCATCTCTTTCTTTCTCCACCTCCATTCCTCTCCCAGCAAGATTCGTCTACCTCCTCCCAACTCTGGCTCCTCGAGTAGTGGTGGCTGGCTCCTTTTATAGGGCACCTGGAAGCACTCCCTGTGTCCATCAAACTTCTTTTGGCAGTACTTCCTGGTGTGGAAGAAGTGCTGCCAAACAGGGCTTGGCAAATGTCCAGACATTCCCTGGTGGTGGCCATGGGCCTCAGCAGGGTTAAGCTTCTATGCTCCAAACCCGTGGCTCGCTGCAAGCCACGGTGGAAGACCTCTAGCAGTTTATTCAGGTAATGTCCTGAATAAACTCTATCCCCAGGTCCTTCCAATATCGGAACATAGATGCCATCCGCCACAATATATGACACAGTATCTGCCAAAAAATACAAAGAGTACACAACACATGTTTCTTCCTTATTAGGGCTCATCAGGTGTACAGAAATTGAACCTCGGACGTCAGCAACTAAGGCAAAGCCTCTAATATTACACTACAGCAGCTGGTTTGCTTATTTGACAGGGTAAAGATCAGAGTACAGTATTAATTCTTATTGATGAATCACAATCTGAATATTTAGGTGGTTACCTACCATGTCATGCACCTGATGGGCCCCAAAAAGGACAAAACACATGAACACATGTTGTGTATTCTTTGTATTATTTGGAAGATACTGTATCACATGTTTATGAGCTGCTTGTTGCAACTGAGAGGACGTAGCAGTTATTTGCAGACTGGCCGACCAACCATAAGCTTTACCTGGTAGGTAACCACCAAAATAATCAGATTGCGATTCAGAATTAAGAATGTATCCTTCCATCCATTAGCCAACCTGCTATATCCTAACTACAGGGTCACGGGGGTCTGCTGGAGCCAATCCCAGCCAACACAGAGCGCAAGGCAGGAAACAAACCCCGGGCAGGGTGGCAGCCCACCGCAGGGATTAAGAATGTAATATATAAATATATATACAGTATAATATATACACACACAGCATATATAATTCCTTTCTAGAGTTTTTATTAAGCATTTTGTGCTTTGGGCAGCAGCACAGTGGTAGAGGTTAAAGTTGTTCTATCAACTATTGACCTGGGTTTGATTCCCAACCTAATAACAATTTGTAATTAATTTTCAAACTTCCTATGCCATTGTTTGTTTTCTTCCAAAATCTAAAAACACAAAGTTTTGGTTAACCAGGAACACTAAGTTGGACCCTTATGTACAGATAAAATAATGAGTGAATGTGTCCTACAATGAGCCCCAAAGACTATTATGTACTTTGTGCCTGATTCTTCTAGAAAGGTAGGCCTATGACCCACTAGTGAAAAAAATATATATTTAGAAAATTGATTTTGTAATTCATCCTTCATTTTTTTAAGTTCTGTTATAAGAGAGTCCTAGTGTATAAAGTAACCATTAGTATATTCTCCTATAAATAGTAATTGTAGCGTTGTTTTTACTTTTTCATTTTTCCAATTGGAATGCACATCCATCCATTTTCTTACCTGCTGAATGCTTGAATAAAATTCAGGTTCATAGAGGACTGCTTCCTGCCTTTCTCCCGCTACTTCTGGAGTACATTCTGGCTCCTGTATTCCTGAACTCAATTAAGTGAGTATTACGATGGATGGTGTTAGCACTACAGTTTTCCTCTCACATCCCAGAGATGTGTGTGTTGGATTGATTAGATACTCCAAATTGATTGGCAGGTGCAAAGGTTTAAATGCTACTGTGCCCAGTGATGGACTAGTATTCAATACAAGGTAGTTTCCCAAGTTGTGCCAAATGTTGCCAGGATATGCATTAGCTTCTCCAAATCCTGAACTTGTATAAGAAAGTCAGAAAATGGATAAATAGATTGATAGTGCTTGTGATGTCCCCTTGTTAATTTTAACAAACTTTTAACAAAATGAGTTGAACATACAGTGGTGTGAAAAACTATTTGCCCCCTTCCTGATTTCTTAT
>JANRMT010062831.1:37351529-37403543 GCA_026402145.1 Polypterus bichir lapradei | reverse complement strand
GGGCAATTACTTTTTCACACAGGGCCATGTAGGTTTGGATTTTTTTTCTCCCTAAATAATAAAAACCATCATTTAAAAACTGCATTTTGTGTTATATTTGACTAAGGGTTACATGTGTTTGATGATCAGAAACATTTTGTGTGACAAACATGCAAAAGAATAAGAAATCAGGAAGGGGGCAAATAGTTTTTCACACCACTGTAGTTGTTATTGGTATTCCTCAAGGTGATCAATCTTAAAGCTATAAAAGTACCTGTAACATTTACTTAAAACATGACCCACAGAAAAGAGAAAAGTTTAAATCTTACCATTAATTGGATATAACTCCAAAACACCACCAGCTTCCAGTCCAACACCAAGCAACTTCAGAATGGCCACATGGCGCAGACCTGAGAGAAAAGTAATAATTGTGTAAGTCAGCAGATAAAAACTAAAGTACTGGGTTTTGTTAAAAAAACATATATAATACAACTGCTTGTAAAATAACAAATTAACAGTAGAAAATGTAACTGAAGTTGCCTGGGTATATTTGTATAACTCGTTGTAGTACGAATTCAAATATTTGTTGTTTTTTTTTTTTAAATATTGACACTTTTGTAGTTGTTGGTTGAAATACAAGTGCCACATCTATCATCTGCACCACCTGTCTAATAACTTTCAATTTCACTGCTTTTATGAGTTGAGAATTTGTTCTTTTGTGTATGATTGGATTCTATAATTGCAGCATTGTAACTCTTTGTTGTGTTGGAACCATTAACACTGCTTTTTTGTATTTCACGATTCAGTGTAGTTTCATAAATAGATATTTAATCCCACTTTAATAAGCTGAACTAAAGAAGGAACCTTCAGTGGGGGTGGCAGGAGGGAACTGAGGTTCACAGACATTACTGCAGGTCTCCATATCATTACAGGAGACAGCACCAGTGACAGTATCCGATAATGTTATAAAGATGATTCAAAGTTGGTTCATTCAGCACTGACTTAAAATTGCTACAAATGTCAAAACTGATTTGGCATCCAAACCTAAAGTTATAACTGCCTTATTATAAAGTGTCTACCCATCAAGAAATAGTAAAATTTACTAATGCAGTCTTCAACTGTTTTGTTTCTACCATATTCTGAACAGCGACTCAGCATGCACTGAAAGAATTGCATTTTGTTCTGTTTCTGGGTCAAGATCAAAATAAAAGAAGAAACATTGTCTTCTAAAAAGTCTGCACGGCTAAATCCAACTCATAGTGAGGCAGAAAGACATACTCTTAGACAAAAGCTATAATTCGTCAAGACAATAAAATTACTGTCCAAATTATCCAAACTTTATACACATTGAGTATGTCTGATGGAAATTGTTGCCCCGCCATCAGCAATGGTTTTTGGGGTACCCCCTTATTACAACCTCACTCCTTGATACATTATATAGCCTATATTTTAAACTGAAATGACAACACATCACGCAAAATTTTGCGAAAATAACTTTAGCTATTTTTGCATGATTGGCAAACTAACAAACATAAAAAACACAATGCAATTGTATTTATATAGACAAAGCATTTTTCACTTCTTGAATTTTGTGTATTATTTGGTTGAAAACATTTTTCTTTGATAGCCATAAGGAAAGATGCTGTGAAAGAAACAAGAAAAATGCTCTTTATCTACAAGATACACTAATGGCATGCATGGCCACCACCCATGAATGCCACCAGTTTTCTTCAATGTTAATAATACAATCTTTTATTATTACTCAGTTTAGTTTTCAGTGCACTCCTTCAGAGAACTGTGGCTCTGCTTTGGCAAGTTGGAAGTGATGATGGATTCTTTAAACAATGCAGCTGCTAGACACAAATACAGCATGCATACAGTTATGTACAAGTGTCTTTTATTCTTAGTGGATTTGCCAAATATATGATTCATACTAAATTTTTGATTTGTGCCAAGTCCAGGATGTACACATTCACATCATGATATCACTGCTGTGAATTGTATTAAAAAGGTCACACATGACAAGCTGACATTAAATGGCTCCAAATGCCTTTTACCAGGGCAAGAATACATTTTTCAGTGCCGAATCAAATCTTTCATTCTGACATGTTGTTAAAGTAAAAAGGCAAGCAGAGAAGAAACACTGCAGATGCCCAAAGGCGAAAGCCAGCTTCATTTTCAAGTAGAAGCAGACAGTGCCATTCCAGTTCCCTCTCCCTCTCCCCATACAAACCCATTTAAACCAAATAAAAATCAAAAAAGACCTCTTTAAAAAAAAAATAAAATGAAACACTTTAACAAAATGGCATTTTACAGTTAGAATGAATGACTTAAAACTAAATAGCTGATACTTATTTAACATCTCTTGATGTACGACATGGAATTACAGATGTCAGGAATGGGCTGCAGCTCCACCCTTAGCTGTTTCTCATTTGAGCTGGCCACTTTGTGTCAAATTTGCTTACTGCTCAGTCAGTTATTCGATTCACAGCAGTCCTCATGTCTGCTCTTGTCAGCTGGAAAGCTGGCACTGGAAGGTTGGGCTGTGAGCACAGGACTAGGGCAAAAGTATCATCTGCGCCCCCCTACTACTTTATTGTCTCCCTGCTTCCTAATCATATGACTTCTGTGCAACAAACACTACATAGCAAAGGACACTGATAGATGGGATTGGGTTAAATGAGATATAAAAGGACAGGCTAACGGTGTCTCCAAGTCCATTCCTGACAACAGGGGGTCAAGTCCCATGATGAGTAGGCAAACAAATCTGTGTTGAAATGAAAGCATATGGGGATGGGGATATCAATCATATTTGGGCACATGGAAACAGAGTTTGAGACTTTTAATTAACCTAAAGCTGCTTAATTCCATAAAGTACATTGGTTCTACAACTATTTCAGTTGAAACCTTTGTTATTTGTCCATCCTGGCTTTTGTTTGCTCCACTTCAACATTTTGTTAAACATTTTGCTACTCTTCTTTGCTTTTCACAAGCTCACCAGACTGATGCTCACTATATAGATAGGATAACTGCTTGTTTGGGACCCATGTGTAGATGTGCCTGAAGCTGATTCCATAATGACATAAAGACATCAGTAAAATGAACCCAAAAGGTTAAAATGTAAGACTGTTTACTGAAACGTTCACTCTGGGTGAGTTAAATAAATCCTGTATAGAGCTGGCACCAAGAAAATAGGATTTTTTATTTCTGTGTGAAGCCTGTTTATTTTAGAATAGATATTGTTGCAACTCTACACTTGATTCTGAGAGTTGATACAGATAGGAATTGTTACAAAATGTGATTTATGACACCTGAGCTGTTTTAATTACACTAATCTTTAATCACTCAGCAAATATACAGAAAGCTGCACACTGGATTATAGACCATGATGCTGTAGCATTTGGGCTGATAACACAATGGCACCAAGACTGCACACAGAAATAAAGAAGGTGGCCGATCTGGCAAGAACCTGACTCTGAATGTTATTAGCACAAAATAATTCAGGAAAGATAAAGACAGCTACTGTACATCGTTGCCATTTTCAATGGAGCAATAGTGTTAAATAGAAACATTGTCAGATTTATCACAATAAAGCTATCCAATGGCATGGTTTGGACTCTACAATTGTCTTATGCCTGCTGCTTGTGGCTTCAGTACCCTAATAATAATAGAGTCATAAATAATTTAGAAAATTAATCTTGGGTACTTTTTATTAAAAACAAATCAAAGCATATTATCCATCCATCCATTATCCAAACCGCTATATCCTAACTTCAGGGTCACGGGGGTCTGCTGGAGCCAATCCCAGCCAACACAGGGCACAAGGCAGGAAACAAACTCCAGGCAGGGTGCCAGCCCACCGCAGGGCACACACATACACACACACACACACACACACACACCAAGCACACATTAGGGACAATTTAGAATCGCCAATGCACCTAACCTGCATGTCTGTGGAATGTGGGAGGAAACTGGAGTACCCAGAGGAAACAAATCAAAACATACTATCTGAAATAAAAATCAATTCTAGTAAGACAGACACAAACATGTTTCATAATAGCCTGCAAGAAGACTTCAGTTTTTTAGTTACAAAGAACAAGGCTACAGCACTATTATACACTAGCCATCCCCCTTGGCTTCACCCTCGAAGTAGTTAACAAGACACCGCCCAGCTCTCTACTTCTGACATCACGCTTCCCAACCCCCATAGAGCCTCTTTCTCGGATTAGCGCGAATATATCGCTCTTGCAAGCGAACTATGATTCTCAGCGCAATCAGAGAAGTTGCCTAATCAACCAGAATGCTCAAGCAAATTATAGAAAAAAACCCGATCTAAATCCGTTAAGTAGTTCTCTCATGAAAAGCAGACAGACATACAAACGGGTCTAAAAAACTATAAGAAATTTTGCACTTGGACCACGAAATTTTTAAAACCATTTCTTAGCAAGCACCTATGGGTCAAGGGTAACCTACATTCCAAATTTCAAGTCCCAAGTCCTCATGGTTCAGGAGATTTCGTGATGAGTGAGTCAATGGTATTTGGAATTTATATATATAGATTAAGAGTAGGTTTCTATTTTTTAAAAAAATATTTAAAAGCTTCTCCTACATATGGGCTCTTTTTACCCCCACACACTTCAAAATGCTTTAGAAAATCACAAATGTTATACCAAGTTAGGTAAATAGATGAGGTTACTGGCTAGAATGCAAAAATCATTGAGGAGTGGAGATAGTGTCATACCTCTAACTTCAGTTAATCTGACAAACTGAATTAAAAGAAATCTTGGCACTTTTACCAAATACTGTAGCCAGCTGTCAAAGGTTACATTCTTTTTTAAATTTATTTTAAGAATGTAATAGTATACAATCATGTAGATAAAATTAGATTAAAAAAAGTAGGAAACAGTGGCACCCCTGCAAGAGAACCACCTCTTTCAACCCTCACAAACATATGCAGTTTTTAATATTTGGAAAAAATTTGGAATTAACTTGCTTAGAGATCTTTATATAGACAACGTCTTTGCATCCTATGAGCAATTACATTCCAAATTTAACATTCCAGCTACACATTTCTTTCACTATCTTCAAATCAGAAACTTTGTTAAACAAAACCTTCCAGATTTTCCTCATCTTGCACCCTTATCCATGCTGGAAAAAATATTGCTCAATCTCAAGGATTTAGACTCCATCTCTACAATATATAAAATCATTTTACAATCCCTCCCTTTTAAAGATCCAAGAGGACACTGGGAAAAAGATCTTTCAATTAATATATCAGAAAAGGAGTGGAAAGTAGCAATGCAGAGAATTCACTCGAGCTCCATATGCGCAAAGCATACAATTATACAACTCAAAATTATATATCGAGCACATCTGTCTCAACTAAAACTCTCCAAAATGTTCCCAGGGCATGATCCAACCTGCGAACGTTGTAACCAAGTCCCAGCCTCACTAGGTCACATGTTCTGGTCCTGCACCAAATTAACATTATTCTGGACAAACATTTTTAATTACCTTTCAGATAGCCTTGGACTTACAATCCCTCCAAACCCATTAACAGCTGTGTTTGGTGTTCTTCCAGATGGGCTTAAAGCGGAGGAAGACAAACAAATTGTGATTGCATCCACTACACTTTTGGCACGTAGACTTATTCTCATAAACTGGAAGAACCCAAACTCTCCTCTTTTAAGTCAGTGGGAAACCGATGTGTTATATTATTTGAAGTTGGAAAAAATCAAATACTCAGTTAGAGGATCCGTACAGACTTTGTTCAAAACACGGCAGGATCTAATCAGTAATATTTTAAAATAAGTTCAAAAGGCACAGAGAATTTATTAATTTAGGTATGTCTCCAAGCCTTAAATTTAACGCCGTTTGGCTTGCTCTCTCTCTCAGGGGTGGGGATCGATCTGTTCTTAATTTTTCTCTTTGTAAAAACTTGATTGCTTTGTATGGATTGTAATAAAATTAATAAAAAAAAAAAGAAAAAAAAAAGTAGGAAACACAACAGAGAATTTAAAAAAACTAAAAGAAAAACAGGTTACATTCTTTATACTTCTGACAGGTTATTATAGCATGATGTTTTTATCATACCATTTCATTTTTGAAAAGAACAGATTTCATTCTGAATTTGCAATTTTATTACAAAATACCATCAACATTGCTGTAATAGAAAATGTTCTACCATTTTAAACTATCTTTAAAAGAATTTAATCCAGTTTTAGCACTTCTACAACTGTTGTCATTTACTGTGTGCTAATTTCATTTTATATATATTGTGATGGGAGGACATGGCCATTATCTGGTTGGGACACTAACAACAACAACATTTATTTATATATAACGTTTTCATACAAATGATGTAGCTCAAACCGCTTTACAAAATGAAGAAAGAAAAAAGAAACATATACAAATAAGATTAGGCAATACTAAGTAACAAAGAATAAAGTAAGGTCAGATGGCCAGGAGGACAAAAAAAAAATCTGCAGGAGTTCCGAGGCCACAAGACCACCCAGCCCCCAATGGGTAAGCCCCACTGGGCAAACAGAATGAAAGGAATGGGGGGAGAGAGCATCGATGAGGCCATACCTCCCCTGGGACACTAGAGGGCTGCCCTCCTGGGTGGCTGTAGCATTCCCACAGGGCACGCTGGGAGCTGGAATTTGGTACAGCCCTGCTAGGTCCCGTGGGGGCTGCCAGCAGGAGCTGAGAGCGCTATAACAGACTTCTACCACACTTGGGAGTGATTCCAGGTAATCTTGATGAGCCACCTGGAATACTCCCAGGACCTATAAAAGGAGCCAGTCCCCACCACTTAATGGCCTGAGTTGGAAGGAAGTGGATGAAGCTCATGAGGAGGAGATGAGGGGGAAGGACTGGCAAAAAGAAGGGACTATGGTGTTGTATGGACTGTGCTGTGCTCTGAGGGAGGGAAGAAGAAACACTTTCCCAACTGTAAATAAATCATGTGCTATGTGGTGAAACTTGTGTCCTGCCTGTCTGTGTTGGGTTAGGGCAGATGTACAGTACGCACCACAGGCCTCACAATATGAATACATCGTAGTTCAGTTCAAGCTAGACAGTCATCATGGTTGAAAATGTACAAACATACATGCATACTCAAACCATTTCAATTGTATTAATGGGTTTTAAAATATCATGGAGAACCACTAACTAACATGCCCAGAATGAACAGTAATAAGAGCCCAAAGAGGAATACTTATGTTCTTTCTCCTGTCAGCCAACTCTTTGATCCTATGAAGGTTCAACACAAGATAACAGTACTTGTATTTTTCAGGCACTGCAACCACTTGCATAACTCACCACACACCAAAATACACAGTATCAGCTGGTACTGCTTATGAGCTATTTGACATTTCAGCTGATCTTACTTTAATCAAAAAGCAGAACTAGGACACTCACCCAAGTTACAGGCCTGGCTGCTTAGTGCATATAGCTGCTGCTGATAGGCCCATTCTTCATCCGAGGGAGCAGAAATAACAAGTAATCTCCGTCGCCAACGGAATCTGCAAGTACAGTACAAAGAAAACTAAAGAGGGAAGGAATCTGATTGGCTTACCAAAGACATGGAATTGACAAATGCAAATTGCAAAAAATGTAATGTTGCATACTCTTGTTTGTGTATAAATTACTTTAATCAGAAAAAATGTATTACAGTATCTTAAGTAAATAAGCAGTGCTTAGCACAGTTGATTCAAAGATCTACAGTCCCACTTATAAACTGTTGCTTACTTTCCATGCCTGTGTGTGTTTTTCTTTGGGTGCTCAAAATTGTTCTAGGTTGAGAGAGGGTAGGTGTGATTGCAAAATGGATTGGTGCCTTGGAATGGTGTCTGCTGGTAAAAATGGCTTATAAAATTGTTAGATTGATGGAATTTACATTCACAAACACAATACATTTATAGAACAAGCAAATTCCCAAAAAAGACTGTGCTCTAATTGTAATGCAGTCTCCACAAGCTATGAAGAAGCAGTACTGCCATTTCACAGAGGATAACTTAACAAACAGGGATGGACCAAAGCTTATCCTAGTAGTTTTCTATGCAAAGAAAGGAAGCAGGACCTGGATGGTACACAATCTACAATTATAATGTGAAAATATAAAAAAAATACTTTAAGACATCTTTTAGGATGCAGAGAAAAATGAACATTGATGGAGAGAACCTGCAAACACCACATAAGTTTGTCATCGCATAATTCAAACCCAAGATTTTGTATCAGCAGAGCTAACCATCATGTTAATCATCCATATATGAAAAAGAATTTGTTGTGCTGCATTACGGAACTATAAAGGTACAACAAAGCAAAAGTAAACTCAAGTCTGTTGCTCTCATTTGGCTCAAGTCTCATTTGTGCAATAATCCCCAGGTTTCCCATGGAAAAAAGGCTCTAGGGCTTGCATGTTACAAAGCAAAAGCAGATGTGGACATGCAGTCTCTAAAGTGCTATGCATTAATGCAGAAAGCAAACACTTGGAAGCACTTTTTGGTTATATATAAAATATTAAAGGAACTTTTTCCAGTGTTGTGAAATCAGCTCAGAAGCAATAAATATTAGCTCAATAATATAATCTTCTTATATAATACGCTATCATGGCTGTTCGTTTGTCTGTCCAGGATTTTAAATCACCTGTAGCTCGCAAACCGTTTCACCTAATGACCTGAAATTTGGTACACATATAGTACGTGGCATCTACTATCCGCTTTCTTCGTGATGATTGTTATTACTCTTTTTATTTTTATTTTATTTTATTGTAGAATCATCTCACGGCAGCGCGCAGCAGGACGGCCAAGCAGCGCATGCGTATGTGCATTGCTCTCATTCCTACCACCTTCGTGGTCACTTCCCCTACCTCTTCATATCTTTAATCATTCTCCAGGCAGAATGAACACTTAAGTGCCAGCTTAAGTGACAAAATTAAGAAAAACGTACTAAGTAATTGCAACACAAAAACTAACTTAATCAGTTTTAACGCGAAAAGATGCCAACAAAAGAAGAGAAGAAGCAGGCTGCTAGGGTGGAGAGAAGAAGAGCTGCTCAGGAAGCAGCAACCACATCAACGTCTGAACAGACGAATGCTAAATGTACAGAGAAAGAGTAAACTATGAATGCTCAAGTCAAGTGTATTTACTTTATGTTATTGTGCAGTACGCCGTTACTGGTATAATATAATAGAAGATATGATATACAATTCCTAAAGCCTCAAAAGAACTGAAAAAGGAAGCAAACAGACTTTCTTTGGACAAACACTGCACATACTAAAATAAAGCCAATGAAAATATAGATTTCATAAGGAAACAGGTGGAGTCCTAATGTATGAAATGCCATAGTAACTCAAATGCAAATTGCAATACATTTTTCTTGGAAATTATTCATTTAAACATCATCTTGTAGAGTATATTTTCATGCTAACAAGCTGTACAGTGCATAAAGTACTCATATGGAATCTCTGCTACTTCCTGCCAAAGCCACTTTTATAAAAGCAAGAAAATAAAGTGTAGCATTTCATCTAATCACCTATCATCTTCTAGTATTGTTAAAATGTATGTGATTTTGTCCTTACTAATACTCCCTTTGGGATGGCAGTGGTTAGTGCTACTGTCCTGTGAAAGAATCCTGCCCCTAATTCTCATCTGTGTAGTATGCAGATTCTCCAAGAGTTTTCCTCCTGGCACACACAGTTTTTCCTTTTATATATATCCTAAAGTCATGCTGGTAAAGTTGACTGGGAGTTAGTTCTAAAATGGCCCAATGTTTGTCTGTCTGTGCCTTGAGATGGACTGGTGTCCTTTCAGGGCTCTTTCCTGCTTTGAACCTGAAGCTGCCAGGATAGGCTCTAATTCTGTTGAACCTTAAGTGAACTCAGCAGGTCTGACAAAGTTATGTTAAATGTAATGGTGATGTAGTTATAATGAAATTGAATAAAATGTAATGCCTCCTACAGTGTATGAAATATTTAATAATATGACTCAGAAATTTTAGCTTTTAAGAATTTTTTGAGGATCCATATTTATTAGTTTGTCTTTGCATTCAGTACTTTATCGCGCTTCCAAACTAAACACTCCAACAGCAGTTTGCTCCATACACTTTTTGTAAGTTTGGTAATAGCTTTGTAATGTTAAATGAAGACACACAAATATGCAAATTTGTGTTTTAAGCAATATATTGTAATCAAATATGCCTGCAAGGTCCATTTTGTACACTATGGAACCACTTGTACTTTAGTCACATTACAAAAGCTAAGCAATAACAAACAGCAAAAGTGGTGAATGAGAACTGGTAAACTGGGGCAATAAGGCAGCCACTGCTTACCAGTGGCACCTCTCAGCCGCATTTTGAATCCTATTTTGTGTTATGTACTTTCTCTCTAGATCTAAATAGGTTTTCTCCAAGTCATTTGTCATCCTCCCGCATCCCAAAGATGTGCAAGTTAAGTAGACTGACAATTCCAGATCTATCCCACTTTTTAAGTGAATGTGCCTTCCTGTCCAATTTTATTACTGAAAGCCTAAAACTCCTGTTCTTGCAATCCTTAATAATTCCTTCCATTAAATTACCTGTGGTGCATATTACACTTACTGGACTATGCCTATTTAGATCTGCCTCATCACCCTTTTTATTTAATACCAGTAACGGCGTTCTGCACGATAACGCGCAGTGAATACACTTGACTTGAGCATTCCTAGTTTTCATCCTTTTTCTCTGTAAGTTTAGCATTTGTTTGTTCAGAGGTTGATGCGCTTGCTGCTTCCTGAGCAGCTCTTCTTTTCTCCACCCTAGCGCCCCGCTGCTTCTCTTCTTTCGTCGGCATCTTTTCTCATTAAAACTGGTTAAGTTAGTTTTTGTGTTGCAATTGATTTTTCACTTAAGCTGGCAGTTAAGTCTTCAATCTGCCTCAAGGATGATTAGCGAAGGTGGTAGGGAATGAGAACGGCGCCCATATGCATGTGCCGCACGGCCACCCTGCTGTGCGCTGCCGAGAGTTGATTCTACATTAAAATTAAAATAAAAAGAGTAATAAAAATCATCACCCCGACAGCAAATAGTAGATGTCACGTAGTATATGTGTACCAAATTTCAGGTCAATAGTTCAAACTGTTTGCGAGCTACAGGTGATTTAAAATCCTGGACAGACAAATGAATAGCCACGGTAGCGTATTATATAGAAAGATTTTCCAGTCCTTAATAATTTCCCTAGTGTGTACTTTTGAAATATATGTGTCAAGGCTTTACTATATGCACTCATTAACCTCCTTAAGCACTCCAGGATTCATTCACTCATTCATTGTTTTCCTATTCTAAGTTAATCAACTGTATGTGCTCAGAAAATGTTAAGGATGAAAAAATAGGTATCCTGTTGTAAAACAAATAAACACACAGTGAAAGGCTAGACTCAGTTTTAAATATAATGAATTTTCTGTACTTGAGGATAACAAAGAATAAGAATTTATCTCAGCAATTGGTTCTTTGAACTCTAGAATTTTTGTTTTCCAAATCACTGGTGATACACATCGGCCTGCTAAAGTTTGTTCCAGTCCACCATTTTTTGAGACTGCTCACTCCTTTACAGCTTAACAGGGAAATGATTATTATTGCACCAGTTTTAAGGCAAGAACCAACCTTGTTGTGATTAACAATCCTCTACAGCAAATAATTCCACATACTCGCACTTACATAGTCTTTCCAATGTACCTGACAGCAAATGGTTAGATTGTAGGGGGAAACCAAATGCTGTGAAGAAGTAATTTTAGGTTGAACTGGATACAAACAGCAGAATTACAAGCCATCAGACATGCATGTTTGGCATTTCTTGAGACCCCATTAGTTAGGTGTCACCCCTTCATTTTGTGGACTATATGTTAATGCATCCATAATCTAATAAAACTTTGATTTCAAAGGTGTGAAGAAACAATGCTGGTGTTAACAGTCAGATGTGCTGCACTGGGTGTTGCATAATTGTACGGATAGTTTTGGTGGTTAGGAGGAGTTGTTCATTCCATCATGGATACCCAGGAGTAAAGCTATTGTCATTTGTATGCTTATTTATATTCACATCCTTCTTGCACCTTTTTATTATTCACCTCCATTTAGAAAGTTTGGACAACATTTCCCCCCCCAGTATATTTTTAACAAGAAAACAAAGTTGCCTTCTGCCTTGCACCCAGTACTACTTGGGTAGACTTTAGCCCCATAACCCTAAATAAGAAAAATTATAATAGTTACATTTTGATTGTTACATTTGCAACATATTCATTGTAACCTGATTTTCTAGGATTTCCTGGGCAAACGTAAATAAGACCACAAGAACATAAAATATTTTTACTGACTAGATTAAGACATGTCTGTTCGTTAAGTCTGCCTGATTAGTTCTTTCCTAGTTGCCTCAATATCACACCCAAATGTGTTTTTAGAAATCATCAGTACTAAGAATACATATGTTTGTATGTTATTTCATTTAGTTTTATTTTAAACTGTTTTTCTTATTAATTGTGGTGTTTATTATTATTTTTTGTAATGTCTTCACAGTGCTATTTTGTTTGCCATTTTTTGTGGTCATCACTGCTTTGTGTGTGGTTTTCATGGGTGCTACCATATTGTTTGCAGCAACAATTCCCTTGCTGGTCACATGGGTATAAAATATGATGTCACGTGGTTGTGGCGTGTTACAAAATAATAATTCAAAATAATTTACAAGTAAACACTGATATACCTCGACAAGAAATTTTCGAGAGATCTGGGTTTGTCCTCTTTCTTACAGGAAATGCCTTCCTTTTTCTGACGCTCCATTTCTTTGATGCGTGAGTGGAAGGTGTCAATATACTCAAATACAGCTTTCATTGCAATAGGGACTTCATAATATTGCTGAAAAGATAAAAATACTTGATATTAATGACTTTTATGCTGTCTTCTACCATAATATTTTTTTAATCAGATGCCTTAATTCAAGGATTTCACTTTGTAATGATACCCAACTTAAAGCTAATAGCCACTGTTGCAACAGAGTTTGAAATAAGTACAAATTACTTAGTTCTGCAGGATATCTGCAGGGTGAATTTTGCGGAGCTTGCTTTCTAAAATATTCAAATTGGCAGCATTTTTTATTATATGTTACAATTGGCAGCCCTGGTGACACTGCATCATAAGATAAGAATGGCAAATAAAATCCTTTACTGAATACAGCTGGAGAATGGACAGTTTATGCATTGTATTAATAATACGGCTCATATTCAAACCTGTGAGCATTAGGAGCATTCAGATCTGAACTGTGAATATTTTATGAAAAATGCACAGGATTGTAGGGAAACTAAATCAGAAAATGAAGATTTTGAGTGGTAATCAAAGAATCATCACATAAGACCAGCTTCCACCTTAATAAGAGAATAAAAGACTGTGCATCCAGTTGCTGTGTCTCTGTCATTCCAAAAGAAGGTACATTACAAACTTTTTAAGTAATAAAATGCATTGCATTGGTCATTCCAATTGACGACGCATCACAAACAGTAACACTGCTTTTAGGAATCCCATGCCAAACGGCATATAATAGAGACACATGTATGGCACGGTACACTGCAAACGTTAACACTGAGGTCTACGTGGATTACTTGGATTTCAAACTGTCTTAGATGGGTAGCTCAGCTAATAGGTAGACTTAAGTAAACTTAAGAATTAAGTGACTCTCACAATTTAGATGAAAAATGCACTTCAGAAAGATAAAGAGAAGCATACTAGAAGAATTTATACAAAGTCCTTAACTGGAGAGCCCTTGAAATATCCAAAAACACTGAATTTTGATCAGAAAGTGCTGTAAACAGTTAATTTTTTTATTTGTTTGATTGACTGTCCTTTTACACAGCTTTGTTTTTCAAGCTTGAAATTTAACATGCTGATAATTCTTATAATAAGGAAGCCATTCTCCCCTGGGGAAGGTGGCGGCAGGTAGGGAGCAGTGCAACTGCTACGAATTTCTGCAGTGTGATCTATTAACAGAGAAACAGGGTCACATAGGATGTGATGGTGGTGTAATTGTTAGAACTCTCACATTTCAAGCAGGGGCTTAGGATTCGATTTGCGTACTTTACATTAAGTTTTTTCTTTAATCAAGCATAATCTCTCAACAGTATACAACAATTTCAACCTGCTTGGGCAGTGTTTCTACTCTACTCAGCTCTAAAGTTATTACTAAGAGTCAGGATGTGGAAGTTTGGGAACAGAACAAGTGGCCAAAATCTTAACATGATATGATAATGGAGAATCTGTATTTATAACGTCCTATCAAATTAACCATTCCATTCCATATAGCTGTGGTTCCCTCTCAAACAGCTTCTCATGGGTAACTGTATGTTGCTTGCTCAAAAAAGTGTAATAATACTCAGGCAATTGTGGAAAACTCAGCGAGCAATCAAAAATCATAGCTTTCTCTTCTGCCAGAAGATATCCCAAATTCCAATACCGTAATACACTAGAGTAATCAATAAGCTGCCAAACAGACATTATCTGAACAGAAAATATTTTTATTAACTTTTAACTGCACAAAATATATTAGGAAGAAAACCACAATGTCAAAATTCACTATGGTAATGTGGTACCCAAGACTATTAAGCTTAAGTTTATTATATTTGTTGTACTTACTACAGCTTAAGTTTATTATATTTGTTGTACTTACTACAGCTTAAGTTCATTTTAAAGGAAAATAAAAAAGAAGAACCTGTCAGCTTTACTGTTTTATTCATTTGAAATGCAGTGTTCCTCCGTGAGTGAAAGGCTCACCTTGACCTTCATGTCAAAATCAGTTGTCACCATAAAGAAGTCATTATACGTCATGCCATACTCCTTCCTCAGTTCAGTGATGAGATCTTGATCCAAGAGGTCTTCTTCTTTTAAGCCTTTCATAGCCTTCTCATTTTCTACAGCAAATGAGAAGCAGACCATTTAGTGAAAAGTTAAAAGGGAAATTTGACTCAAACCAGTTGTTAATAAAAATAAGCCTATTACAAAGTCAAACTTTACATCATATGTTTTTATTTGTAAAGTTATGGTCTTATCAGAATTACAGTATGTATATGCTGATTTTCAAGGATAATATAATATATCCAAACTACATTTAAAAATACATCAACCCCAGAAGACTCCTCATTCATACAACCAACAGCGAAAAAGTATGGCAACAAGTCGGTTCACTTTAAATACAGAGCTTGGGTGACATATCAAATACGCAGAGTTGTTTATGTGTTATGTGTTGTTATATGTCAGGCCATCACTGGACATGAATACCTCCTCCTGCCTATGTCACTTTAAAGATGGCAGGACATTTTAGACATGGTAAGGTAAAGAGTTACACAGAATGATACATTTCTACTAGGCCAAGGCAAAAACAACAGATGAAATTAATTTCCATATATTGTAGTAGAGATGCCTGCGGTGGGCTGGCGTCCTGCCCGGGGTTTGTTTCCTGCCTTGTGCCCTGTGTTGGCCGGGATTGGCTCCAGCAGACCCCCGTGACCCTGTAGTTAGGATATAGCGGGTTGGATAATGGATGGATGGATAGAGATGCATCGCCTTGCTGTCAAAGTCATTCAAGACTGCATACCACTTGTGAGTTTTTATGGTGCTTATCTAAGTAACTGGTCCAAACTATTGACACATACATTATTAAGTGGGACTGGGCTAATATTGTTAAAGTTTTTCTCAGGACTGATTGAAGGTTTGGGGAGATCTTCAGGAAAAATACGGCATGTACTGCACATATGTCACAGCAGCAGTGCCTTTGCTTTTCACATCATACAGCGAAGGGGTATTATTCAGTGTTTCAGCACATGAGGTCACATGCACAGAACTCATAACGCCTACGGTATTACAATATCATACATTGATAGCTTGCCATTTGCAACTTCACCTCAACTGGTATTAGACTGCCAGGTCAGCCTCGGCAAAGAATCGCAATTTCCACTTGTATGTCCACACAGGCAAATATAGTGGTATTAGCCTTAATGTACATTCTGAACAACATTCTCAACTGGAATGCACAACTGAAGCTGTTATGGTGTGTATGGTGCTGTCATTTACAATAGACAGTTGACTTTTAAGAAGCAATTTGACCACAAGTCAATATGTTGAGGAAATTCTGTTAAGGCCATGTCACATTACACAACTTTTCTGGTGAATTTCAGTTGCAGACTTTATTTGCATAATTGTGGTGTGTCATGTAGTGTGACAAACCCAGCAACTTAGTCCAATTACTCTGTAATTTATTCCAAACAGTATGACTATGCTTTGTGTCATAGGGGTGAGCACTGCATGCACTGCTTAAGAGGGTTTGTTAGTGCATATAAAGCCTTGACACATATTTTTCGAAAGTCACTAGACATAGGGGAAATTACTGAGGATGACAAAATAACAAATATTATCCTGCTATATAAAAGGGTCCTCCGGCAGATCCAAGTATTTATATGCCAGTATATTTAATGTACATTACAAGTAAATTAATGGAAGGAATTATTAAGGAGATTAAGCAGTACATAGCAAGAATAGGAGAATTTAGGGAACAGTCAGAAATGCAGTATGAGTCATGTTTTACTAATACTCTGTTATTCTATGAGGAAGTATTAAAAAGGATATTATCAGAGTGGTACATATTATATTATTTTATCCTGATTTTCAGACAGCATTTGATAAGGTCCTAAATTTGAGGTTTGGTATCAAATTAAATGAAATAGGAGTTCAGGGTATATTCTGTATATAGGTGCAGAATTTTGTTCAGACACAGGAAGCATAAGGTTGTGGTGTGAGGGACTTTATCAGAATTGAGTGATGTCAGTTACATTGTTCCTCAAGGGTCAGTGCTAGACAAGCTGCTCTGTTTAATATATATAAATGCTTTGGATAGGAATGTACATAACAAGCTGGTTAAGTCTGGAGATGATCTAGACTCTGTTGAATTATTGCAGAGGGACTTGAACAGCATACAGGCTTGAGCTGATTCCTGGCAGATGAAATTTATTATAAGTAAATGTAAAATTGTACATGCAAGAAGTAAAAATGTTAAGATTGTACACACATTGTAGGTCTGAAACTTGAAAGTACCGCTTATGAGAAGAACTTAAGCGTCATAGTGGATTTATCACTATGAACTTCCAGACAAGTGTTCAGAAGCCATTAAGAGAGCTAAAAGAATATTAGGTTATACAGTATAATGTGTAAAGTACAAGGCAAAAGAAGTTATGCTCAAGCTCTACAGTGTGCTAGTGAGATCTCAACTACAGTATTGTGTGCAGGTGTGGTCTCCAGACTACAAAAAAGACATAACAATGCTAAAGAAAAATCCACATAAGAGCAACAAAACTGATACCAGAACTGTGTATAAGTGCTGGGTTATGGGTATGAATTATGAAAAAAAGATTAAGGGAGATTTAAGAAAACAGATTAAGAAGTAACATGGTTGAAGTGTTTAAACTCATGATATTAATTAGTACAGTGCAACTGGTCCTCCAGCAGACCCCCGTGACCCTGTGTTCGGATTCAGCAGGTTGGAAAATGGATGAATGGATGGTCTATTACTTTAAAATGAGTTCAACAAGAATACTGGGACATAGCTGGAAATTTGTTAAGGATAAAATTTTCACAAACATTAGGATGTTTTTCTTCACACAGACAACCATAGACACAAGGACTAAGTTACCAAGTAGTGTGGTGGTCAATAGAACTTTAGGCATATTAAAAACTCAGCTTGATGATATTCTGGAGTAATTACAGTAGGTGAAGAGGACTGGTAAGTTTTGTTGGACTGAATGGCCTGTTCTCATCAATCTCTTTCTAATATTCTAATATTCTCACAGCTGTCTATATGACCTGATAGTAAGGGCGACAATAAAACCTGTGTTAGCACAATAAACAATTCTTTTACTCTGTTTATGGAACTTTTTTGATGTTTTAATCATGGGTCATCTATTCTGCTTGAGCACTTTCATGCTAACTGGACCACAGTCTCTGGGTGCACATATACTTGGTAAATAATGAGAAAGACTTGCAGCTATTGCTTTGCTCCTCATAAGGTAACTATAGTTCAAAAATGTAATAATAAAATTGATCCAAGTACAATAAATAAGCATAATCTAAGCATTTCATAAGTCTATGTTTTAGATGATGACTGAAAGTGTTTCTAAATTTATTGTCTCTGTACAACATCTGCTCATTAATTGAAGAGCAAGCAATTCCAGCCAACATGACAGATATGCAAAAGACAGGACAGGCTCTAGAGGTAAGGTTATAAATTAGTACAGCAAATCTATGAAGTGCCAACAATTATTATTCTAATGGAGTCACCATCTGTTTTACAACAGCAGGTTGGCCATGTGTGCTGTTCACTCAGATGGCTTTGTTTGAAGTAGGAGCCGAAATATCTCATTTGGGTTTCCTGTTTTGGGAACAGCTTTAAATTAGCAGTAATACTGCCTCTTAGGTCCTGAGAAAGGACTGCTGCTTGCACTGAGTGATTCCTATTCTAATAACGTTTCTCTGAGCAACACTGTAAGCATAACATCAGCAGATGAATGTCGCTAGGAAATATCTGCTGCTGATAACATCTCTCCAGATAAATAAGATTCCTTCCCTCTCCATATTTTGTGATTGAAACAATGGCAACATTTTCTGTCACAGCAATAAAAAGACATTATACTCTCAAAGATTTAGTCTACACAATACATCCAATGTGCTGCAACTATGCTTAGAGGGGACATCAAACAAAAAATTAGAATTGAGATGCTTGTTTAGTCTGGTGGACTGATTAGCAGCTACTCTTCTGTCTCCTAGTGGTTCCTTTGAGGAAAACAAAAAAAGAGAATAACTGGCATAGTTTTCTAAAAATATTTCAAACATAACATAAGATGTCTTTATTGAAAAACTTTACAAATTTTAAAACTGATGTCAACCAACTTGGCCTCTAACTGCAATGTAATCTTGAGTTTCTGAATGACTAAACAACAACATTCCTATTACAGACTTTTAACTGGTGCATTAATATGTTAAAAACAAAAGGGCTGTTTTAAAAACAAGCCTTGGTAAATATATTAAAATATAGTACAACCTATATCATTCAACCACTCTTCAGTAAGTGTACGTTAAGACAGTAATTGTAGCAAAAACAGTGGGTATGGCAGTAGAACCTGCCATCTGAAGTGGACAGCATGGGAGATAGTAACTTCTAAACACAATTGAGGTTGATATGTATGGCTGACTGTCTCTTGACAGTGTGTCTTAAGAGCACACGCAAGACAGAAAAGATTATTGCCACAGTAGAATTTTCTGAATTTCACTTCTTGAAACTTCTGCAAAGAAAGGGCGAATAAGAAACACTAATAACTAAAATCTGTCTCAAGCTAGTCACCATCATTTGGCAGGCTGTATGATACATGAACAATAATATGCAACCATCACCGAGTGGCACAGGAAATTAATAAAAAGAATATGTATACTGTCTAGTAAAAAGCCATTTACGCATTTTCAGGATTGAGACTTAACTAATGTCTTTATTGGGAGCATATGGTTGGGGTTATGTCTGTAGATAAAAAGCCAACCTGCCATTCTTCTTCTTCATTATACACAATCTTGACACAAAAATACAAATAGTAATCTGTGAATTGAATGTCACCACTGGCGAATCTTCAAAAAGTTCCAAAATCCCAAAGATGAACGCTTTACAATGCTTTACAAAACAGTATACACTGATGACTACTCTTACACCAACCTAAGACCTACTGATTTCCTCCAAACTTACAACTCTCTTCACTAAATGGGAATTTCTTGGATGGGGGCACTGGCTTTTCTGTTGTTATAATATAAAAAAATATAATTGGACTGACCCAAAAATACATATATGAAAGCTTTTATATACAAGTGCAGCTTCTTTTAACAAAATACCTAAAAATATATAAATATAAGCTGACAAACAAGACCTTTCAGTCCATCAAAATAGTTTGGTAAGCAAATACGAAATTTGTCAGAGTATCTCATTTTTAAAAAATGGTTTCCGCTTCAATGATATGACTTGCCAGTTTGTTTCATATTCCCACGGCCCTTTGTGTGAAGAAGTGCTTTTTGGCATCCATATTGAATGCCCTTCCCCCTTAATGTCCACCAATGTCTTCAAGTATGCGATTCACTGCTTAACTGAAAGAATGTTGTTGGCTTAACATTTTCAATGACTAAGAACAGTAAAGATCGGCACAATGATTTCATTGATTTTTGGGCAGAAATTACTTTCCAGGACTTATTTTTTACAAGCAATATCAATTTTTGGTTCTTTTCTAAACATAAATATTTTAGGATCACATTCAGTGCCTAAAGAACAGTTAGGTACGTGAAATTGTAAGTGTACTGCCTAAAGTCAGCAACTATCATGTAAGAGTGAGAATTTAAAATACTAAGTAAGTTAACAATGAAAAACCAAGGTCTGGGCTCATTGCACTAGGTTTAATTTCTTTTGCTGGCTCAAAGATTCATTTCTGAGCATTCACCACACATTTCCATTTATCGGAAATCAAGGAGTCAGAAATATGTGGGAGGCAGTTGCTATCTAGCAGCAGGGCATGTTTGACAGGCAATATGTAACAACTTTAAAGAAAAGCTCTGCATTTAGAGCTTCAAAGTGGGTGGTAAATTTATTCAATACTTCTATAAAAGTTACAATGTTTTCTAAACTACATAAGTGTGAATTGAAGGAGTCAGTTTTGACTATTTAACTGAGTGAATGGGAATTTAGAAATAGGAATTGTGCAATAAAGACTGATATAACCTTAGTGTTTAGAAGCGGGTCTTCCTGCTATGTGGTCTCTCATTACATCCATGCATCTGCATTATTAATTTCCTATATTGCACCATTTGAATGTTTCTTTTGACTGGAGGTTAGCTGCTACAACTCAAAACTTGTCTGCATGAACTGTAAGGACTTTTACCCAAAATAATAAAAAAATCATAGCCTGCATGAAAGGCATATTCTCTTTCAGCCCCCACAAATGTTTTACATTACATTACTGCAACTCATTTCAAAGAAAGTACAATTTTACTTTCCTTAAGTTACTGTTTGCTGCTTTTGTCTGTATTTATAGGTAAGTAAGATGAAATGTTCCACTTGCACTTTAAAAAGATTTTACAGTTATCCTCCATGCAAGAAAAGTGAGCCATCTAAGATGGTACTTTTTTGGCTCCATGCCACAAATTCTAGGACAAACCCTGGGCGGCATCATCATCCTGATACTATACCCACTAAACTGACTTCTGTTGTGGAACCCTTAGGGACAATTAACTTAAGAAGACTGCCATGTACATTAAATCTAGTGAATAATGATTGGTGCACTTTTTAACATTTGGTAGGGCAGCAAAGAATTAAGAACAGCTGAATGGCTGGATAGTAACAGCACCTCCCAAATGGGAAGTAACTGAAGCAAAGGTCTAAGAGACTGCATTAAAGCTTAGAGATTTTACAAAGTGTGACATCTACTGAAGTGAATTTACCATATGTTTTGAATTAGGTCTGTGTATGTCTGATGTGAAAGTAGAAATAACAGTGCCAGTGCCTTTTGTATCACAAGCCTGATGATAAGTATATGTTGAAAACTACACACTAGACATGTAAAAGCACTATCATTTTAATTAAGGTGTCCTGAAATAATAAATATCTTGTTATTCCATCAGCTCATCCATTTTCTGAACCTACTTATTCCATTGCCAGGTTATGGCCAGCTTTGGGCTTAATGCAGAAACCAAGCTGGTTCACAATGGCACACTCACACACATAACCATGCTCACTCTTACCACATCAGATACATTTTCCTAATTAATGTAACATGCATGTCCTCAGGGTATGGGTGGAAAACCAGTGTTCTCAGGCATTGATTATTACATTAGGAATAATCTATATTTTTTAAGATTTATTTCTATCACTTTTTAAATCTGTCCTCATACATGCTAGATTCAAATAGTATTTCAGCTTTTATTGGCTAACTAAAAAGATTACAATATGCAAGCTTTCGAGGCAACTCAGGCCCCTTCTTCAGGCAAGATGTAAACTTCAGGCAAGATGAAGAAGGGGCCTGAGTTGCCTCGAAAGCTTGCATATTGTAATCTTTTTAGTTAGCCAATAAAAGGTGTCATTTTGCTTGGCTCTTCTCTACATTCATAATGGCTAACACGGTACAACACCCTAGTACTACAAATAGTATTTCAAATATTTCTCTCTATTATATAAAAAAATCATTCGACGCGACAAGACATTTTGAAGACAAGACTTTTTGAAAGAGAGATTTTTTTCAAGTCCCGTGAGATGAGACTTTTGCCTTGACATTTCTTCAAGTCACGCTGTCCTCTCAAACATTTTCAAACAAGACCTCAACTCTCATTCGTATAAATGCTTAGACACTTCCTGTGCTCTCAGCTCTTATACATTTTAATGTTTTCCTCACTTTAAGTTCCCAAGTAAAGAAGACATATTATGTCCAAATCTTTTTGAAGAATTTCATCACAAAGGGTTATCAACATAAAAAATTAGTACACACGCAATCCTAGCACCGAGAAACGAGGAAGTCAAACGAGTTAATGCCAAAAATGTCAATCGGTCACACATCAAATTGGCAAATTGGTTAAATGCGTCCAAAAATTTCAAACGGTTACATGGCAAATTGGTGCATGCGTATCAATAGACTATGCTGACACAGTTGGTGGTGATCGTGCGGAAGATGAAAACAACAACTTACACTATCTCAAAGAACACTACAACCGTTAACAACGTCCGGTCTAACAAAGCACGAATTACTGTAGAAAGAAGGATGTAACAAGTCTCAGAGCAAAACATTCAAAAAATGTCATTTTATTTAATAGAGAGTAAGAAACAAAATTCAATCATGGGCAGTTATACGTTGCATTGTTGCATATGTAACAATTCCCATGAAAATAAATTGTACATCCACATCCCCATATGCGAGCGGCAGAACCGCTAAGAGGCTAGCGCGTAGCACAGGCCAAGGGGTTTGCGAGCGAAGACCTAAAAGATGAAAATCATTTAGTTTGGCTTTTTCAACTATGTATCTGAGTGCAAAATGTTGCTACAAGATGGCAAGGGAGTGGGAGGTTTAGGGGGGACACCTTTCAATAAATGTAATATAAGGGCAATTAAAGACTGGACTTAGAATTGTAAATTAGTTTTTGACTACACTAATTTTCAAGTACATGGCATACAATATTTTGATTTCTCATCTCAGTGTACTTCTTTGTGTTTTATATGCCTATGATAAGGTGAACAGCAGGATACTTGATGTAAAGTGCAAAAAAAGTCCTACTTAATCTTCTCTTAAGGCAAGTAGATGTTAGCTTGAATTGTAATGCTTCAGCCAGCTATTCCAAATTACAGTTATTGGCTATTTCTTCCTAAATGTTACTACTACAATTAAACCAGAAGAAAAACAACCAAAACTACAAACTTTACACAAAATTTAAATCTGGAAATTGAGTTATATGCGGTAACAAGGCTACCTGCAAAGCCCCTATGCTGCAGAAAATAATATGATACTGATGATCTAAAAGGCTTAAAGACTAACTAGTTGTGCTACCCATCTAAGAAGAGTTTAAATCTAAGTAATCAATGTAGACCTCATGTTCTTTATTTGATACATGGGTTGTCCATTTGGTCTTGTATAATAATGAATACTCAATCCCTTTCCTTCGTGATAGCCTTTTCCTCTTTGGACAGAACCACCCATTTTTGCTGCTTCCACTCGCTGTGTATAGTCGAAGTGTTTTGCTGGGAAAATGTGGTGGTGGTTGCTGCTGCACTGGCCTGGTATTACGACTCTGGTCTAGTCATGTTAGAGCTTTGGTTTCCCAACATGGCAGGTTGAGTCATTGCTATTTTCACTCTTCCATTGCCCAGCGTGTGAAGTTATCAGTTATTAGAATTTCAGTCCTTAAACCTCATTCAAGTGACTTGAGCAGGTGTAAGAAAGTCACTACTGTGCTGCTGCTGGACAAAAGAATAAGCTGTTAAGACTAATTTTCTTATTTTTAGACCTGTATTTGGTATTTTATTATCTTGTTGATATTTTTACTCTTCTTTTACATGTTTTGCCCATTTTTACATTTTTATTCTAACCCCAGCAACCAAACGAACACACCGATACACAGACACACAGACATTTGTCATTTTACTAAAGTGGATAAAATTACCCAAATTTGCACTGTAGGTCCTGATAAACTTAAAATGTGAGGATTAAACAATAAAGTAAGGGTTTCAAAAAGCAGCTTAGTGCAATCTTTGATCATTAGCTCAGAAATGTAATTGTCCCTAGTGTGTGCTTGGTGTGTGTGTGTGTGCGCCCTGCGGTGGGCTGGCACCCTGCCCGGGGTTTGTTTCCTGCCTTGCGCCCTGTGTTGGCTGGGATTGGCTCCAGCAGACCCCCATGACCCTGTAGTTAGAATATAGCGGGTTGGATAATGAATGGATGGATGTAATTCATGTGTAAGTGACCTTAATAATGGCAGATAAAGAATTTGTGGGATTCAATTGAGTGTGGTTAGTTTGAAACAATTAAGCATCATGCTGAAAATGTCATCATGCTATTACTAAAAGTAACAGATACAAAGCAAATTTGAGGTTAAGTGAAACAAATTTTCTTTGTTGCTCAGCAGAGATAAAAAATCTTTTCAGCAGTTGCTGATTTATTTCCCTTTTTTTAGTCCAGTTATTTCATATTGTTGTAATTCCTGTTTTCCAACCTCTTGATTTCAGGGTGCTCTACCTCTTGGATATAGCTTTCACCTCGGCTAAAAAGCTTATCCAACCCTTCTGCACTATGTCTCCTAACTGGACCTGATGGCGCTGCCATTGATATGTTACAAAAGATAATTCTTCTGCATCCAGCCTTTTTGTGAGCCCTGCTGCAAGCACACACCATCCTGGTAGGGCTAGTCTCTTCTCCAAGTAGCCTCGTCAGGACCCCTGTCTCTCATGCATTTATTGACCCACCCTGCTCAAAGAATTAGTTACCACCTCCTCGGGGTGGATTGCTCCACTTGACAGGGCACCTTGTGACTAGATGAGAGTGGAACAGGAGTGAACAGGCTGACACATAACACCCCCTTGGGGTTCCCTACTCGTACATAAAAATGATAATATTATAATTTCACGCTACAGCTAAAGTAGCAAAGTCCTGTGGTCTGATTGTGTGCAGCATATTATTTTTGATATTGATAATGTTCAATGCTTTGAGCCATGTAAGCCAGCAATATAAAAATCAACTGTTGTAAAATGTTGTACATGCCCTTCCCATCCCCCACATCACAACTCACCAAGCTGGTAGTGGTCAATCTTCATGGTGCTATTGGTCAGTGTGCCAAACATGGTTATTATTGAAATTTTTCGAATGGCCATTTCACACACGTGCTCCAGGTATTCATCTCGCTGCTGTATGTACATACTGTTCTCTTCATGAGGAGCTGTGATCAGCTGGTAAAGGAAATAGTCAACATGTAATAATAAGTACCTAACTAAATATCAGATATTCAACTAGACAGAGAGAAGATTTGTTATTGAACATAAATACAAATTTTAGAAAAATGCATTTTCAACAACACAAAGAAAGTATTATGCTTAAGCTCCCTGGCTGCCCACAGCTCATCCACAAAACTCACAAATAAAATTTAATTATAAGGATCTGTGACCATAAGTTGGACAGGGCGCAATTCATAGCTGCCTAAGTGTTACTTTACACTCTTTATTCTCTGGTACTTTCTTATTTTTATATCAATCATGTCTTCCTTGGCGTAATGTATTAGTGTAGACCATAAAATGATAAACTAGCCAGACAATCTTTACTTTAAACAGGTTTCTAGGGACAGTGTTTACAACAGAATAAATAAAACGCCCAAAAAAGTACATGCATTCATTTATCTTCAAAGTTGTTTTATTTAATTTGGAGTTATGAGGGTAGGGAGGAAGTGGGTTGCAGCAAAAAGCTTCAAAAGTGAAGTAGGAGGCCTTGTTAAGGTATGTGCAGGAAAATAAATATTTGGCATTTCTTGACACCACAGCTAATAACTGAATTTGATGGAGTGCAGTGAACAGATTGCACATTTTGAATATCCTGAATAAACAAAACATAGAGAGAAATTTAGATCATTTAACAAATGAGTATAATGTTTCTCTGAAAGATGCTTCATGTACAGCTGTATTCTCAAAGCAGAAGTGCTGTGAGCATAAAGAAACTCACCTTGTTTTAATGACAGCACACACCATCTAAAATTAGAATGCTGAAAGCAAGTACGTAGTCTAAGAGCAATAAAATTACAGGTCTTCCAAACTATGTTAACTGAATGTTTTAAAAGGTCTTTTTCTCACCCTCATTAAACACAATACCATAATAAATGAAAATGGAAACTGCCCTTACGTACTATTTAGCTAGCTGGCTCATTTAACAAAAATGTTGTGTAAAAATTCCTATGAACATTAGCAGGAAATAATTCATGAACTTCTTTAATGATAAAAATAACATCAAATTCCACAACTTAAATCTCTGAAGCTTAACATTGTATTGTCTATTCCTATCCTTCTTTATGCACCCAGCTTTAGCAATTTTATCCTAATAAAGGGTCAAGGAATTCTGACTTTAACACTTAATATTAAGCATACTACCTTTTGCTTAGACTGAGTCTCTGCTAAGTTAGTTGAGCGCCCAGTCACTATTCTTGTGGCACCAATTTTTGACATTATTGGTAGATTTCTATTGATCCTTATCACCTAAACATGTGTTTTGTCTTGTGGACAAAAGATTCAAATATAAAAAAGCACCTGTTTTCTTTGTAGCAGAAATAATAGTATTTATAACACTGTCATATGTACAAAGAACAGTGAAATTCGTACTTGCGTGTCCAACCAGTATGCAACACATTGATACTCTCCATTGCCACAATAAACAAGAATGTACTAAAATACATGACTATGGTTTTTTAATGGAAAATACAAATCATCCTACCTCATGCACTCTACAACAAGTTCCAGATAAAGTACTGCAGTAGCCTCACAGCTTATGTTTCACGTTCATCACTACAACTCCCCTCAATATTTTCAATATGTTTTTTGTGCCAGGACAGAGGCAGATTTAACTTGTGTTTTCAATGGCATCAAAGACTCCTCTAATGGAGGACACTGTATAATTATTAGATTTAAACACAGTTTTTGACAATTATTGTGTTTCACAGATGTGAAATGTCTGTTAGGCATTGTTCTTGCATGGGTCAGTTCATAATTTCAGTATGTACAGATATGTGATGACAGGATTGTGTCGTAAAATTCTAAAAGTGAGTTGTGGTATCCAAAGCTGAGAAGTCAGCATTGGAAGCAATTATTGGTTACTGGAGTCAGAGATGGTAAAAATGTACCGACTACTACTAATCATAAATTCTTTAATAGGTTACAGTGCTATAAAGTAGCCTGATGAGTCACGCTGGCAGTGGTGAAATGTAATTTGTATGCTGTGTTCTTTTAATCAACATAGTAAATACATTATTCTGATTATACATAGAGAAGTTGGAGTCAGAGTTAGTAGTACCAGAAATTAAGGAGTCAGAGTTGGAATTGGTTGTACCAGAAATTGTGGAGTTGGAGTCAGTGTTGAAGTCGGTAATACCATAAATTGAGGTGTCAGAGATGGAGTCGAAGTTTTTGTCTACCAGCTCCACAGCCCTGGTGGTGTCCCTCATCTAATCTTAAAATAAGTTCTTAAATCATGAATTAAATACACACTGAATCACAAAAACAATGTTGAATCAACACAAAGGAATTGAAAAAAAATTAATGGTATAGCTTAAACTTAAACAATGACCTTAAACCTGAATGTTTAACAAAATACTGCTTGAGCAAGTACAACCTGAATTTGAATGCCTTCCTAAATAGTAAGTTGAAAAGAAGACAATAAGAAAATGAGGCAAATGTATTATAAGCAACAATAACACTTGTGTTAATTCTCAAATTGGCATAGTATATAAAACAAAGAAGTGTCTAAGTTAAACTAAAAGATCGAAATGACTGTAGAATGCACTGCTAAAGACTGACTTAACTGAAAGTACGAGTATATGTATAAGCATCTCCTAAACGGGTATACATTAAAATTGTGTTAAAACTGCACAAATACCATCCTCAGTTGTTCATCATCAACGACTTGATAATTATACTTTACACAAATGCTTTTCAACTGGTGTGCTGTTGAAATAACAGTGTAGTGCCCCTGGCTCCTGACCTGAGAGAAGCACACTCTTCAGGTGGCTGAGACCTGTCTGAGAAGGACAGGACTACCTGGAGAAGACAACATAAAAGCAGCTTCACGATCGCCGTTTTACAGACACAGCAATAAGAGTGCACTGTGGCAGCCAGGAGATGTGTTGGGGGTCCAGCTGCCAGGGTGTTTATTTGCCAGTGACTCTCGCAGAGTCAAGGGGCAGTGGGCATACGAGTGCTCACTAAGTGCTGTGTCTGTGAGTGCTAATCTCTAAACTCTCTGGTAGTCAAGCCCCTTCAGACAGTGTAGCAAGTCTATACTTTTAATGCTTTTGTGGTTGGTAGAATTGTGGTGTGCCTTTGACTTTATTGGGTTACAAAAAGTGTGGCACCACAGAAAAATGGTTGGAAAACACTGCTGTACACCATTGCTTCTGGGATGCAAAAAGTTCACTGTAGCAGTTATCGCGCCTAAAACCTGATACCCTGTGAATTACATGGTGGTGGTTATGTTGCATTCTTTGCATAAAATAGCAATGGAATAATGGGTAGAGATAATCTTAATACTTCATAGAATTTTTTCATTATATTAGGGCCGTCAGCACTGCAAGCTATCCAACAGACTGGCAAGTTAAATACAGAGATACCAGGGTCTTACTTTCGTTTTAGTGCCACTCAAAGATGTTATTTTGCACTTAGGTAGTATGAAATTGATTCGATCTTCTTACAGAAACATTAAATGGAATTGTTACGATTTTTCTCTAGTATTGCACAAGGACTGCCATAAAACCTGCAATCTCCCTTTCCTATCACTCCCCTGCATCTATGTCGGTATGTATAAATCAAGAAAATGAACACCAGTATGAAGGCGATCACCTCGATGCCTGCCCTGAATGCAACAATATTTTTTAACACGTTAAACTGTTAGTCATTAACCACAATACATAAAATACTCGTACCAAGAGCATTAGTCTGAAGATGCTTACAGGAAGAAATCATAATCTCAGATGCTGTGCCTAGTATTTGTGTCATGGTGCATTGTGCCTTCTGGACAGCAGCCCCTAGCAATAGTACAGCACATTTTAGTAACACAGTAGCAAAATACAGAGATTACAAAATGTCAGTGCAACAAACTAAAAAAGACACAATATTAAAATTATATTAACTTGTATTTAAATCATTAACACAAAATATCAATGTATCAATACTCCAAGACACATGAAGCCTCCAAGACCCCAAAACAAGATGGCTGAAAAATTTTATTTTATTTTATTTAATTCGTAACAGTATAAGTGATAGCCACTAGTCAGAAAAATATAAATGTTATCGTTTGGAGAGAATGTTGTAGGAAGCAGTGAAGTCCTGTTTTTTAACAATTAAAATGTTATCTTTGACGTCAAGTTTATCTTTTATCACACATTACATACCTTCCTAAATGTACTTTTTAATTTTAAAAAACACTAGAAAAATAACATTTTCTAATGGAAAATTGAATTAATGTTTTTTTATTATACATGTAGATGAAATAACTATTACATAACATTACTTACTGACTGCTTTGATCTTTCTATTTATACCTTTCAGTTAATTCAAAATATTGCTGCAAGGATAACTATCAGAACTAGCAAGTATGATAACACTGCTCTTGGAATAAGTTTTGACACTGATGTATAGCTGGTTTTAAAATTCCCAATTTAACATAAAGGGCTTTAAATAGCTCAAGCCCTAATTACTTATCAGAACTTTTCATAGTATACATACTAGCACATTCAATATGATTTTCTATTTTTTTTTCTAACAGTTCCAGGAATAAAAAAAAAATTTTGGATATTTGAGACTTCAGCTACAGGGTTTAAAAGATGTGGAATTATCTGTCTGCTTGTGCAAGTGGTGTCTCACTAATCTCAGCAGTTAAATCCAGTCTGATAGCTCACTACTCAAGTCCAGCATATCCTGATGAGAGCAGCGAAATAGCTGTTCATATTGCAAATTTGTTTATTATTTTTTTTCCTCAAAAATAAAAGTGTGGCCATCACTAAGAGCTGTTACTGGCCTTCTTCTGTTTTGTTTTTCCACTGTGTGTTCTTCAGTGTCGCTTAATGCCAGGTGCCACTGCTACATTGCCAAGCTGCTACTAATGGACATGGAATGTGACATCTTTGATATTGAGAGCCTCTCAATAGAACAGAATAACATCTGCTTATCATTATATTTCATTTTAGACTATCGTGAATTTCAGCATATGCTTGTGCTACTGCTGAATGCCAAGGAGAGAAAGGTTGCCAGCTGACCTGGGACATTATAATTTTAACCTTACCTACGTTGCTAACTGACTGTGGACCCCCTGTGGTTTATTTTCCCAGTTTTTATTCTCTTCTCCTTTACTGACAAACTAGCCATATCCTAATTATGATGTCAACAAGAATTTATATTGATATGATTTGTTTATGAAAATCATGGAAATTAGTTTCACTTTTACTGTTTGAAACTTTTGTAATCCCTTGGAATTATATGGATTTCTACATGAATTAACCCTAAAAATTTGGTCTGATCTTTAAGTCACAATAATTGACAAACACAATCTACATAAACTAATAGCACAGAAACAAACGTCATATTACAGTTACAGTCCTGGCTGGGAAAAGTATCAGATGTGAACCCCTGTATTTAGTAACTCGAAAAAACTGCTTTATCAACAAGTCAAGTTTTCACCAAAGGTTTTCTATAACTGCTGGTCAGACTGGCACAAAATTTTAGACCATTTACACTATTTCAGCATATTGATAATTCAGGGATCCTTTGTGTGAAAATCTCTTTTCATGTCATGCCACAGTATCTCAATTGGGCTGAGGTCTGGAGTGTGATTTGGTCATTCTAGAACAATATTTTTTATGCTATTCTGTTGTTTTTTTTGTCACCCAACTTCTATTAAGCTTCAGGGACAGAGTGCTGATAAAATATTCTTTATACAATTTAGAATTTACTGTTTCTATTATATTAGCAAGCTTTTCAGGCCTTTAGGCAGCAGACTCCCCAAACTGTGACATTCCCTCCACTGTATTTCACATCTGAGAGGAGGTTTTGTGTTGGTATGCAGTGTTGTTTCCCTTCCAATCATAGGACTATATGTTTCTGCCAAATAATTGGAGTTGTGTTTTATCCATCCACAGAACACTGTCCCAGAGGTTTTGAAGAATATCCAGGACATTCTTCTGAAAACCTGAAATGTGCATCAATTTTAATTTAACAGAGCAGTGGTTCCTTCAGTAGTGTTTCTTTCCTATTGTGATAACATGAACATAGACTTTACAAAGATTTCTGCAGGTTCTATTCTTTTACCCTAAGGTTCTTTTTCTCATCTTTCAGTATTGCATACTCTACTTTTACCATGATTTTTGCAGGATGTTAACTCCTTGAGAAAACTGCAGCAGTAAAGAATGCCCTCCATTTATAGATAATTTATTATGCTGTGTGTGGATGTACACCCAGTCCTTTTAAAATACTTCTGTAGCCTTTTCCAGCTTTATGCAGTTGTATAATTCTGGTTCTCTGGTATTTATTTGATCAAGATAGTGTTCACTTAAACATATTTAAAAGAGAGACTCTGTCAGGAACCAAACTATGGATGCCCTTTTTATAGGATAAGGCACCTCCAGCCTCATCTAACTGAGTTGAGAGGTTCACATACTGTTACTTTATCCATCATGCACTGTGAATGTTTACAGTTTACTAAGTACTGACAAGAGGAAGTAGAAATTTGCCTCAAATGTAATTCTCCACTCAAAAATGATATTTGTACCTGTTACTCACCCTACATTGACAGTAGTTAAAACCGAGAAAAATGGTTATCTCATGTATTCTACTCAGAACTAGGATAACAAAATTCCTGACATAATGGGCTTCAATGAGGACCCAACTTGTTTAAGAGCAAACATTATCAAAACATCCACAGAAAAATCTCAAATTCCTCGTGTGGCATAATCCAAATGTATAGTATCCAATCACATTCTCACAACATCCCAAACATATTGTATATTTTTTCGAAATACTTAACTAACACTAACATAAGCACCAAACCTTCCCTTCTCTACTAGATCGCCCTATTCATTCCACAGTATAAATATCCATCTTTGCCTTAAAAATTCTATATTTTGAAGTTGCCGTGGATCCATGACAATTTTAGTATGGTGTGAGTTTTACTAAATAATTATGTTATTCAGTATAGGGTTGTTAAATTCCAATTGCAATTCAAACATCCAAAGATTATCTGTGCAGCACTGTGCCCCGACATTAAAGTAGAATAATTAAAATTTACTATTACTGCATTTAATCAGATGTGTGGCTCTGTGTTGCTTCTGCAAAGCAAATCTTGAACTCAGTTGTTCAGCTAATGCCTTCTGTATTCAAACTTCATGTCCTTATATGCAGCTTCTATCATCATCATGTGATGCCATACGACTTTGTTAATAATATTAACACTATCACTATGGACATTGAAGAACAAATTGTGATGACTGAAAAAAAAACAAAGATTTGTATTAGAATGTTTGCCTAAACATTATGTTTCTGATTTTTATCAGATTTCCCTAATCCAAGGCACATTCAGTTTATAAAAAGAACTGCTAAATCCTGCTTGAAATGTTGGCAAAAATTCACAAGCAATTATTTCTTCTTTAAAAATAACAGACCTATTATTGATATTTATTAACTTTCATCGTCTACCTGAGAACCATCTATTTACTTGTTTCCTTGCTTTTTTATCTTAAAATTTTAGTCAGAACATCACAATACCTTTAATAGTGGGGCAGAATCAAGTAGGTGTTTTAAATAATAACACTTTAACCATATTAGTACTTGATACTGAAAAAAGTGTACCAGTGTTCTCCCTACTGGCTGTAAAGGTTTGTACTTTACTATAAATCAGTAAACACTGCATGGGCAAACCATTTCATCACATAAATTCTAAGAGATTACATGGTACTGTTAACCATCTAGCTTTTAGAATGTAACAATAAAATGTGTCTTGTAAAGAAATGTTACAACCACAAGCAATGGTGCAATCTGCATAAAAAATAGCATGGGATATCTGAACACCCAGATATGTTTGCCACTAAAGTGCAGAGGAATCGGTTCAGCTCAATGTTCCCTTACCGCTGCTACAGCACACCTATAATACCTGTTTGTCATTTGCACAAATATTTCATCGAGTCTGATATATTTTTGAGTCTACACAAGATATTGCAGAACATAGCAGAATGGGAAAGTAACATGATGATGGCAATGCTGATTACAAAAAGGTTCTGACAAACAGTGTCAATGATTTGGGAGGTTCAAATAAGCAATACCACTGTAGTAGCAGAACATATTGTGACAAGCCATCACAGCATGTCCATCTGATGTGGTGCCCTTCATGGTCACTTAACATTTAGTGCTACAGTAATGCTGAACTTGAAATGTGAGGTTGTTTTGTACTGAAAACCATAATCAAATCAATTGTTTCTTATTTCAGGCAGCACAGCATAGTCCTTAGTGAACTTATAAATCTTACAGGAAAATGAGTAATCTAGGCAAATACATTTGGTTGATATTGTTCACTCTGATGCCAGCCCTAAACTGGCCAAGTACGAATAAGTCTATGAGTGTGAGTGTGTCCATTAGAGTGTTCTGTGATGAACTGGAGCCCCATTCAGAGTTTGTTCCTGCTTGTTGTGCAGTGTTGCCAAGTAAGTTACCCCAAAACCCTGAACTGAAATGAATGAGTGGATGGATGGATGGAAGGTAATTTGTTCTTCATTTTCCTGAATAATCTGCATCCGTATATGCAATTTGCAGTTAACGGTGTGTCATTCCAAAGATCCCAGGTCTAAATAATTTATTTGGTTATATGGTGATATATAAACTCCAATTACAACCACCACTTTTTCTGAAGTTGCTGTCCATCAGATTCTTATTTACTTTAAACATTGTTGTTCAACAAGGGCACACAGCAATATTAAAATCTATGCGACACTCATGAAAAACCATTCAAATGAATAAAAAAGGTTGCATATTGAAACACCTCACATCTCATGCACAACTCACAATCTGTAAAGGCAACTGAGTTTATTCATCTCACATTCCTGTGTAACCACCATGTGTTTAATAGGTTATTTCCTTATCATGCAGTGATTTATTTTTGCTCACAAAAATGCTTTTTTTTGTGGCGCGGTGGTGCAATGTTTAGCATTTGCATTGACCCACAGCCTGATTTTACGTTTGGTTGCTGCCTGCACGGAGTTTGCATATGTTCCCAGTGTACGGAGCTCCTGTATCCCAAAGACCTGTAACTTAGGTTGGTAGTGTGTCTAAATTGGCCTGCAGTGAACATAAGTGCTTGCATGACTGTGTTGGTGTACTGTCCAGGCTGGGCTCCTGACATGTACTTTGTGTTGACAAATTCTAAGAAGCTATCAAAACAAAATCTTAAAGAAGTAAACAATTTTCAAAACTGGCATAAACACTTGAAAGACGACCCTATATAACTAGAAACTGTGCAGGAAAGTTCAATGAAGTTCATTCTTGGACTAATGTTCTTTTGGCAGAAATCTTCCATCTGAACACTGAACATATCAAGACCCTGACTGCTTTGACTATCTAAAAAGCTTGTTTTTTAAACGCTTAAATATGAATTAGGGTGGCACAGTTTCCCAAGTTTGAATCCTGTATCTCTCCAATGGGAATGTGGAGTGTGCATGTTCCTGCAGTTAATCCAGTTTTCCACCCACATTCTCAAAGACATGCATGGTAGCTTAACTGCAAATTCTAAATTGGGTCTGTGTAAATGTGTCAGTGAACCTTGTGATGGACTGCTACCCTGAAAAGGGTTGGTTCATGCTTTGTACCCAATGCTGTCAACATACACTTTAAAAATGTAATCATAATTAGAATAATAAACTTTGTAAAGGATAAATCCAATTTACCAAATACATTCATTAAAGACACGTTAAGTATACAAGTACCTGTGCCTGTCGCGGTGACACAGCATTAGCATCCTGCACTCAAAGCAGCTCACGTGTCTACCTTTCCATTCTAGACTCAGACATCATCCCAAAAATATGCTAAGCCTACTAATCAATCTAAATTCCATCCTAGTCAACCTTTAATAGATCTTAAATTATGAAAATAGTTTTCATATTTACTCTAATAGTTCATCACAACATTATACTCAGTCAATGAGAGACTGACACAGAATATCTGATTGTAAATATTTCAATTTGTAAACCCTGCTTTAGTGTCTTTGTAAATAAAAGGAATCCATGGGTGTTGCTCATCTACAACTGGCTCGCACATCAGGAGAAGAGTCTGAAAATGTCCACAAATAAATGAAATGAGGCAAATAAACTGCTGAGCTGAGCTTTGCATTCCAAGGGTTGATTGCTTGGCAACATGCTTCATTCATTCATGTTTGCCTCGTGTAATAAATTTAGCCAGCAGTCAGGACCATCTGAGGTCAGCCCCTTCAGTGCTAGGACAGAGCTAAAAACTACTGGAAAAGTGACAAAAGACACATAAAGTGATATCTTAAGGCCAATGACAATAAAGTAAAGCTTTTATATTATTAAGAGAAAAGAACCTATTGTCTTGAAAAAATGGTTAAAACATCTCCATACTTAACTAACCAAAGATGTCATAAAATATACATTAAGAAATATAAAACTCTTCATGCACATTTTTTTCAACATAAACTGTGAATTCTTAGGAATTTGTTTCTTATTCAAAGTCTACAGATATCAGACTTCTCTTTGAGGTGCCAATGTGTAAAAAGTAGAGAATTCTCAGAGCTCTTCAAAGTACACATTTCTAGGAAGACCGTTTCTGTACAAAGAAATAGATTTGTCAAAATACTGGGGCACTACCTCTATCTGTTAGAAACAAATTTCTACATTTCTGTGAAATTATCTGCTTTAATTAAATTATAATACAATGACAAATCACTACTAATTTTCAGAGTGCCAGTAACAAAGTATTTAGCATTAGCTTTTAGAGTTAGCAGTATCCTGATCTGAGAAAGAAGAAAAATGAAGAATTCAAATGCTATAAAAGTTATGCTGCAGTGTTCTGTTTCAGATCTTTATGCAAGCAAAGTAAAGCTGTTGTCACACTGTATGTAAATCTGTACCACCCATTCATATATTGTTTAATTACATGGTGGTTGTCTGTCCCAGCAGCAAACCCAGATGGCACTTTGGTTCATTTGTGGGGGAATACTCTCATCCAGTCAACCCAAACTACTAGATAACCTAATCTGGATGTGGGAGGAAACTGGAGTGTCTCTGGGAAACCCAGATAGACATGGGAAGATCATGCAATCAGACAGTGGTCAGTCCAGACAATGAACCCCAAATCCTCTAGTTCTGAGGCAGCAGTATGCAATCAAGTCTACCCAGTTGCATTTAAATCACTCCTCTATTTGCTTTCTATTATTGTTACATTCTAAAATATAATTGAAACTCAGATGGCTTTACAGTATTGTGACAGGAACTGTGGGGGGAGACCTGGTCATAACTAATTAACTAATGTGTGCAGATAACCGTAATTGTGTGTAAAATCCAACAGAAAAGACCTGACCTGAACTTATTATGGAGAAACTGATGCTGATTAACTGTTATGAGTATGGTATCTGCAATAGATGACCAAAACTGACTTATGATTGTGTACACAGAGATATAGGAGTGATAATTGTGAATAAATATGGGTGAGAGAATATACCATGTAACTGGTTGGAATGGTTCCCATTTTGTGCTGATTCTGAAGGCAAGGACTCAGAACCCCATGTCCGATATTGGAAGAAAGGTGATCTGAAAATTGATGGATGATATCCAGGGCAAACAGTCAGTCAGTCATTATCCAATCCGCTATATCCTAACACAGGGTCACGGGGGTCTGCTGGAGCCAATCCCAGCCAGCACAGGGCACAAGGCAGGAACAAACCCCAGGTAGGGTGCCAGCCCACCACAGCCAGGGCAAACATTCAAGCCAAAAAGCCACCTACTCAAACAAGTGTACCCTGTATTGACATAACAATAATTTAAGATGCTAATATCATCTTTCAATTACAATGGCAAAATCAGAAGTCAGCTTAAACCTATTGAGCCTATTTCAGTAAACAGGATCAAGCTTAGCTACTGGATTTGAAAAGCTTATCATGATTGCTGCAGTAAATGAAATATGAAGTATGGCAGAAACTATGTCACCTTTCAAAGATGGAACTTCACAACTTCATTGTCTTCCATTACTCCAGTATTCTCAAAAAGGCAAGATCAAGAGCTCATCTAAAGCATATTATATCCCAGGGCCGTGATGTTTATTGTGTATTGTGATCTGTAAGGAACACCTTTAAAGCGGAGGTATTTTTGGCATATGGTTTCTAATACTGCTATTGAGAAACTGAAAGTCTGCAAAAAAACAAAACTATTCATTCCATTTTGAACACACCTTTTATATTGTAGGGGCCAATGCCTATCCCAACAGCACACTGGCATAAGGCATGATCTAAACCTGGACAGAAAGCCAAGTCAGTCACTGGGCACAACCATACATAACTTTCTCCTTACTCTTACCAGGTCAATTTCCAGCTACGAAGTGACCTCATATGTACACCTTTGGGGTGTGAAAGGAAAGTGGGATTCATTGAAATTTAAACACATGGAAAATGCACAGAATGGGCATCTATCTGTGTACAGATGATGACCTGGGCCAGGAATTGAACGTATGGAACTGTGAAGTAGCATGCAGCAACTGTAACGAGATTCCCACAATGCCTTCCTCCAACACATAATTGCAGTTTTTTATGTTTAAAGCTTCATTTAAAGCTTGCTAAATGTCTTTTTCTTACAATATTGATTTAGGACTGTAGTAAGTTATAGGGCAGACTATGGCTGTTAAACATTGCTCTTCTCTGGACCCTTCTCATGTGTATGGACAGTTATATACCTATTGTGAAGGCTAGGTGCCACTGAGCCCCAAACAGAAATGCACAAACACAGTGCCTGATTTAAATAAAGGGGTTTTTATTACAAATACCTAGTATAAAACAGACATACAAGTGATCTCTTGTTCTTTCTTTCCCCTCTCCCTTCACCACACTGCTACTCCTCCAAGGCCAGTGTTGTCTGTTTCTGCTCCCAACCCTGACTCACCTGGACAAAGCAATGCGATCTCTTCTATGGAGGACCTGAGACTACTTCTGGCACAGGGGTACGGAAGTCCCAAATAGTAGGGAGTGTAACTCCCTGCACCATGCAAAAAAGGACCCCAGCAGGACTGCGCTACAAGGGACTACAATTCCTAGTATGCCCTGCAGGTGTCTGAATGGGTAGCAATATCCAGGGCTTTTGCCATCCAGTGTATGGGGGGAGACAATAAGTACGAGCTGTTGCTCTCCCCTGTCCTTCCATATTATGGGCATCCCGTCCAAATAAGGACCCCAAACCAATTTCAGCTGGGACATTGGTTCTAGCATGTTGTCCCCCACAATATATATCAAAGATTGTCCAGTCTGCCACTGACTTTAAAACTATTCTATTATGTCAATTTCTGCATGCCAAAGGTATATTGGCAGTCAGAACAAAGTGAAGCACCTACTGTTATAAGATGGCCAAGCTGCAATTTTCAGATAGACCAGCTAGGAAGATACAGACAGTTCCAGGAGGGAGTGGGAAAGTGGCTCCAGGCAGTCCCTTTAGGTGACTTTGAGGATGAGGCCCATTTAAGGATGGGCTTAAATTAGGGAATGCCACAGTGGAAAGGCAGAATTAAAAAGTGTGCAAAGAAGGTAACGTGGTTAGTCGTATATGTGTTTAGAGTTTTCTGTTATGTATCCTATAGTTATAACAAAAGAGAGCATTATGAACTCTTACTAGACATTTGTAGCCATTTATGCTTCTGGAATCAAATGTATTGCAGAATCAAAATCTGTTTCTAATATATCAATGAGTTCTTTTAATTTTTGCTGAAATATAGAGCATTTTCATGTCTATCCACATAAAACTGTTACACTGTATACAATTATGGAAGACAGACTTACAGGGGTGTGTGTACAGATTCTAGACAGTTTGATTTTGCCATTTCCCTTCATCATTTAAAAAAAATTCAATTGCATCTGTTTGTGGGGAGAAATATTTAGCTCCTTTAATCTCTACTGAAGAGACATAATGTTCAGTCATATAGGATGAATCTGACATTTTCTTCTCTGGATTTCCAAACTGTCATATAGTAATTTGTCAAGATAATAAACTCAATTGCTTTAAATAACTGTATTAATTATTTTCAAACAGTACAGTACAGAGTAATAGGGATTGTGGAAGAGAGGTGAAAAAGAGAGTGCAGGCAGGGTGGAATGGGTGGAGAAGAGTGTCAGGGGTAATTTGTGCCAGACAGATATCAGCAAGAGTGAAAGGGAAGGTCTACAGGACGGTAGTGAGACCAGCTATGTTATATGGGTTGGAGACGGTGGCACTGACCAGAAAGCAGGAGACAGAGCTGGAGGTGGCAGAGTTAAAGATGCTAAGATTTGCACTGGTTGTGACAAGGATGGACAGGATTAGAAATGAGTACATTAGAGGGTCAGCTCAAGTTGGATGGTTGGGAGACAAAGTCAGAGAGGTGAGATTGTGTTGGTTTGGACATGTGCAGAGAAGAGATGCTGAGTATATTGTGAGAAGGATGCTAAGGATAGAGCTGCCAGGGAAGAGGAAAGGCCTAAGAGGAGGTTTATGGATGTGGTGAGAGAGGACATGCAGGTGATGGGTGTAACAGAACAAGATACAGAGGACAGAAAGATATGGAAGAAGATGATCCGCTGTGGCGACCCCTAACGGGAGCAGCCGAAAGAAGAAGATTAATTATTTTCAAAGTTGCTGAAATCTAATGTTTAAGGCTTGACAATATATTAATATAGTGCATTATCTGTAAACCTCAGTGGCACACTGGTATGCACTGTAGCCTCACAGCTCTAGAGTGTAAGGTTCAAATCCCAGCCTAGTTGCTATTTATATGGCATGTGCACAATTTTTTATGCATGTACTCTGTTTTTTCCCTTTTATCCCAAACATGGATGTGCCGTGTTAATTGAAGACTCTTATTCATCCTCATGTTATGGAGTGTTTCCTTCAATGAACTAATGCAACATCTAAAGGGGAGTGACTGGTGTTGGTGGAATGGGAGATGGTTCTCAGTACCAATAAGTTGGCAGTGGAGCATAGTGGTTAAGGCTTTGAGCTTCAGACCTTGAGATTGTAAGTTCAAATCCCACTTCTGAGACTGTATGACCATGAACAAGTCACTTCACCTGCATGTGCTCCAATTGGAAAAACATAAGAAATTTAACCAATTGTATCTTAAGTGTTGTATGTTGCCTTGAATAAAGGAGTCAGCCAAATAAGTAAATAATAATAATAAATATGACTTAGCCTAAGGGACTTCAAAAACAAATGAACATGTAAGTCTGTCAACAGTAACTGACACTTGATATTCTTCATTAGTGCTTGTTAAAGTGTCCGATTACTGTTTTCGGCCTGACAGTTTTGAATTTTGTTTCAAAGTATAGGCATATCATCATATGGTCTAAAAGCTGATTACCACTCAGAAACATTTGCATGAGCAGTGCACCATTAGTTGTGATTAGAAAACCACCCTGCTGATTGCTTTCTAGAAAAACTTTAATTTAAGTCTCAGTGGGATTCCAGCGTTTATACATTAACTGTTTCAACAGGTTATCAATCAGTGCATTTATATGCACAAACTTGACCTGGTTAGAACAAAAACCTGTTGTCTTAAAAATCCACGTTTACATGGGCAAGTCATTTTCTGGGGTTCTAATTTGTCAAAACGCTCCGCATTAATCCATGCAAAAAAAGTTCAACATCATCATCGGCCACCGTGATTCAGAAAATAAGCATGATGCCTGTGATCATTTTCTTATTGCTTATGAATATGTCTAGTCAAATAGACATTTTATAGGTTTCTGTTCCCAGATTGCACACAACACACTCTTCTCTGCTAGGCTGTGCTATTGAACCCTGCAAAGGACCCGTTACGTGCCCTTCTTGCCTTATACCCAGTTCTGCTAGAATAATGATAATGCAGGTATTTTTTCTATAAAAAGATACAGTAGGTATTGCATTAGGTTGCTTGCTACTTTAAAAAATAATCAGACTACGTAATGTATGTTACTTCTAAAGTGTTACCCCACTGCACTCGATATTGTATTGCTGCATTTAGCACTGTAGATTCAGCTCAACAACATAAAGTCATTGATTTCTGAAATATAGAGACAGATTATTTCAATCAGGAGAAGGAGTAATGTGATTGCCTGTGGACAGTTCTACCCATGGCTACTGAAAGCATGTGCAAAGCAAATACATGCGAAAGATGACAAATTGTGCAATAGATATGCACAAACTTTAAAAGTCTTAACAGTAGCCTGGGTAGGGTTTTACATGGCCACATAATAGGGTTATTTGTGGATAAATCTTCCTCTGTTAAAAAGATTTCTCAGAGGCCCATTTCCCAATTTCTCTAACTGGAGTAAGGGTTTAGGTGACATTTTAAAAAACAGGCTTCTGTGAATAACTAGGTTGACCAATGACTATTCATAACTCTTATTTTCTTCCTTCTAAAAAGCCTGCATTTTCTACCCAAAAAAGGCAAACTTTATTTGTTGTTTTAAAAGTAAAGACCATAAATGTTAAGTAAATGACATCACTATCACTTTCATCATACACTGTATACAAAAATAACTCATTGACACATCAGGATCCATATAATACTATGTCTGACACCTAATACACAGCTTCCTATTCAGTTTCAGTCAATCATCCAATCAGTCTTATCCTTTTCACCTTGTTAGGTTAAGTTCATTATTTTAAACAAAAGATATCATGCCAAGAATGGTTAGTACTTTTGCTGCCTCATGGATCCAGCACCAATGATTCAAATAATGCACCTGGCTGTTATCTGTGTTGGGAGTTTAATGTTCTCCCCAAGTTTGTTTTGGCCTTTCTCCCACATCCACAGACATTCATGTTAGGTTAACTAATGACTCTAAACTGGCCCCAGTGTCACTGAGCGTTGGTACGTGTATGCCCTAAAATACACTAGCTGAGTTTGAAAAAGCATGTATATATATTTTTTTTTATAAAACACGGCACAGTTAACTATTGTATTGCTCCTTATAAATCTGCTGTGTTTATTCTCTTCCATGTATATGTAGGGGGTGGCATGGTGGCGCAGTGGTAGCACTGCTGCCTCGCAGTTAGGAGACCTGGGTTCGCTTCCCGGGTCCTTCCTGTGTGGAGTTTGCACGTTCTCCCCGTGTCTGCGTGGGTTTCCTCCCACAGTCCCAAAGACCTGCAGGTTAGGTGCATTGGTGATCCTAAATTGTCCGTTGTGTGTGTGTGTGTGTGCTGGCGCCCGGCCTGGGGTTTATTTCCTGCCTTGCGCCCTGTGCTGGCTGGGATTGGGTCCAGCAGACCCCCGTGACTCTGTAGTTAGGATATAGCGGGTTGGATAATGGATGGATGGATGGATGTATATGCAGGTTAGGTTAACTGAATGAGTGAGGATATATGCATGAGTGTGATGTAGAGTGCATGATTGTCCCATCCAGTTTTGCGCCTAATGCTGTCTGTTCCTCCACAGCCCTTGTTTACGCAGTTTTGAACCTGGATATAAAGGAAGGATGGATGGGTGTGTTTATTCTGAATATAAATAATGGCAAGATTCTTAAAATTCTTGAAAGTCTTGATAGTCAGGCAGTGTGGCTTATTGGGAAGAGTGCTGGACTTTGAACGCCACTGCGGCTGGATTTACTGCTCACTGTGTGGCCCATAACAAGTAATTTAACTGGCCTGAGATCCAGTAGTACATAAATAAATGTTCTTATGTACTACATTAAGTAAATGTGTCCACTAAATTCAATGTTTCTATGAATTACTTTGTTGAGCTTGCCTGATCATCAATAACAAAAACACACCAGTGAAACTGTTAAGATGATGATACTTACAATGAGGCGGCGGTGATTTTCAAAGTAATCCAAGAACAAAGATAAAGAGCTGCGGGGTGCTGGTGGCTTTTTTGCTGGTTTTTCATACTCCTCTTTTTCTTGGTGCTTGTTGGTTTTCTTGCTGTTCTTCTTGTTACGGTTCTCGTTCTTGCCTTCCTTGGCCCCTTTTCCCTTCTTTTCAGCTTTGTCTTTCTTGTTGGACTTTTCTGGCTTGTCACCTTTCCTTTTTTTCTTTTCATTTTTTTCACCTTTATCGGCTTTTCCCTTGCCTTTCTTCTGCTCAAGGTTTTCCTCAATATCCTCTTCAGGGTGACCCCCAGTTGGCTTTCCAGCATCATACTTGTCCTCATATTCATTGCTCAGAATCTTGGTTGTGGTTTTGTTCTTGGTGGATCTGGTCTTGGTGGGTTTTTGCTGTGTTGGAGTAACACCTACTTCTTTTTGCCCAAATTCCTTTCTGTCAGTGCGATTGTCTCCATTACGGCCAACATATGCATTAGTATAGTAATTTGATGGAGTAGTGGGTTTCACAGGTGGAGGGTTTTTATTTTTTTTGGCCACATTATGCAGCTTTTCCCTGTGATCATCATATCGAGAGGGGGGGAAATAAACAGGCTCCACAGTTGTTCTAAAATCACCATTGGAAGAAGGACGGTGACGTACGGGCAGCCACTGAACGGTTGTTTGTACCTTAGTAGGCCAAGTCCTTTGAGTGGTTGGGGCAGCAGTTGTAGTTGTAGCTTTAGTGGTAGTAGTCACAAACTGTGTGGTTCCCACAGTAGTTGTGGGAGGAGCTGGGGTGGTAGTGGTAGTGGTTGTTGTGGGCCTTGTAGTTGTAGTCCGTGTTGTGGGGGGTCTTGTGCTTGTAGGAGCACTAGTAGTCTGAACTGGCTTTTTTACACTTGTGTTCTTTCTGAACACTTTCTCCTCTTTGTTCTCAGGTTTGATGGTAGGTTTCACAGCTGCTGCTTCAACAGTTACTCTGTCATCCACAGACACACTACCACCTATCACCTGTCCTTCCACTCCAGCTGCTTTGCACTTTTGAACAAATCCCTTCTGTCTCATCTTCTCAATTTTCCTAATGGGAGCTTGATCAATCACTTCATACACAGCCTCCAGCCTAACTGGGTAAGGGTACCTCTCTTCCACCTGTAAAGTCTTCCGCAGCAGCACCATCCCGAATTTGCCCTTTTCCAGCTTTAAAAAGTTCATCAGTTTTGGGACGAAAGCTGGGTCCAGTGGCTCCTCATTAATCTTTCCCTCATTAGTGATCTTTCGCACCACACCCCCCATCTCTCCTTCCTCATGAAACATCACAATCTGGTGTACATGTCTCTCAGCCAGTTCACAATAGACGTCTGGCTTCAGAAGACTCATCATTAGACGATAGTATCCTTCCGAGGAATGAGGGGCTGTGATAATCAAGATTCGGTTCTTGCCAGCAAAACTTGCCAAAACATTAGGAGAGCCAGAGCCCGAAGGCACTCTTACCAGTCTGGATCGAGCCCCGGCAGTACTCTGATCTTGGGGCATACTTGCAAGGGCTGCACTTGACACCGGGGTCCGACTTCGCATGCTCCGTCTGTTCTGCCCTTGTCTTTGAAGATTTGCACCCTCATCTTTCTGAAATTCTCTAGCTTGCTGAACGCCTCTTGAGGAGACTCCTTCCTGATTTATGGAGGACTTTGTTTGTGATGCCGGTCTGTTCATCCTAGCCCTTACAAAAGTCCGCTTTCTGAGCTGGTGGCTCTCTGCATTGTCTGGAGACCCTTCAGAGCCTAACACTGCCCACAAGGTTAGCAGCACAGCTGCGTGAAGCACCAGTGTCCGCATCATTTCATTGGTCAAAATAACAATGGGAGTGAGCAAACATTAGTTTACAGTCTCTTTGGTTAAAATGATTTTAAAAAATCCAATTGTAGTGTTCAGTAGTGCATCCTAAATTAAAAGAGAGCAACACTTTCCCAAACTGTGTAAGGAATGACCCAATCTTTTTAAAACCAAGCTGAAGTATTGTAATTTTTTAAAAAGCAACATGAAATTATTTAAACAAAAATGCAGAAATACATCTCCAGACAGTGCGGTCTATGAAGGAAGGAAGCAAACACTGAAACCTATTTACCATTGCTGTCTGGGGGCTGAAAGATTTCCTGTAATCCAAATCAGGCAGTGGCAGCACGTAAACTCCTTAACATTGAATCCATTAAAAGTCTCCGATATGAAATAAGCGCCAGCAAATTTAGTTTCACGCTGTAAAAAGTCCCACTTTGCGAACGGGCGAAAACCAAACTTAACGAGAATCGGGGAGATCAAAATCACATCACAAAAGTAGTCCTACTTTGAAAAACCTCCAGTCAGCGCGAGTCGTTTCCCCCCAAAGGCTCAGACTTTTCCATCTGTAAATGAGCGCTTCTTTCTTCCCTTAGTTCTTTAGTTCGTTCTTTAGCTTGCTGACTAGGCTTTGTGCAAATCACAGAAGGCAGCAGGCAGCGGAGCGCTCGCTTTCTCTATCCAGGCTTGTTTTGTGTCCAGAAAAAAAAAACAACGAAAACTTTTTTCCCCCTAAAATATCTGCCTCTCAGTGTGAAGTAGAAGCAAAAAAGCAAAAAACGGCACGACCCTCGGGAAACTGATGGCAGAGAATCGCTTTTTCTGTCCTGTTCCCCACGCGTTTGGACGAAATCCCAAGATTATCAGCAAACCTCAGAGCCGTTTCGCGCACCAGACACGGAGCCTTGCTACTTTAAACAGGACAGCAGAGCCCCCTTTCGCGAATTTAACTAATACACCGCTCAACGCTGCCTCGCCTCTTCGCCCCCTCCTTCTCTTTTTAATGCACAATGGGGGCCGCTACGCTCCGAGCTGTGCAATGAGCACTCCAAATCCTCTGCTCGGTTCACTGCGGCTGTCGGTGAGGCGAGAAAGTGTCCAAGAGGACCTGGAATTCATTTAATAACGTCACGTCAGGTAAAAGAAGCGCTACATATGTATGTGATATCCTGTGTGTCGTGTTGAACAGAGCCCAACGTTCATAATTCGATCACCAATTTAGAAGCTTGCACACACTGTTAATTGCAGTTTCATGTAATATGAACAACATGCGTGTGTTGCGGTAATTAGTGTCTTTAAAGTGGTCCTGCATGGGAAGAGTGGCTGAATATGCCCACCGATGGAATGGCCTCATGTCAGTGGCGATGACCACAGAGTCTTTGGCACACCGGTTCATATATAGTTGTACTAATCTCTCTTCTTCTCGCAGCTTTTATACAGAAGTGGGCAAAAGTAGTTTTACAGTTGTATGGAAAAAGACATGCAGGTTATGATTATTACAATAGTTTTATTAAATTTATTAACTCTAAAGAATATCACAATGGCACAAATAAATAATGCAATAATTAATAAATAAATATTAATACATGAATAAACTTTTGCATACTCACAACTGTAAACCTACTTTTTCCCACTCATGCATATATATTATACTGTATATATATATATATATACAGTATTATATATATATATATATATATATATATATATATATATATATATATATATATTGTAGCGTCCCCGCTAGGTTGAAACCTTTTTTTCTTCTAGTGACCGTGGGGTTGGTCTGATTGAGGGAGGACGGAGTACAACGCAGAAGACTGACAGCGGGGTATTGATTGATGTGGTAAGGGAAGGCGGGACAAACCCGACCCGGGACGGAAGGAGGATGGATAGGGGTTGGAGAGGGTGCTAGGAGGTTGTGTGTTGTAGGGCGGCGTTCTTTTCTTTATTGTTCAAGTAAACTCTTCTGAGACTTTACTACATCTGTCTGTTTTTTTTTCTTCTCTTTTCGAACCTGACCCAGAGGTTGCTACAATAGGCCTATAAATCATACTATATATATATATATATATATATATATATATATATATATGTATACTGTAGATATATATATATATATAATCTCTCTCTCTATATATATATATATCTCTATATATATTTATATATAAACTTAGTATACATAAATGCAAATATATATGTTCTTCACTCTCCTTCTCTGACCATGTTGCTATGGTCTCTCGTTCTCTCAGTCTTGCAGATTCACTCTATACAATGTCTGAAAGATCACACTGTATATAAGTATCTAGCACAACTCCTGGTCCAGGCTTTGGTCTTGTCACATCTGAGTTATTGCAACACTCAACTGTCCGGTGTACTGGCAGGTGTTACCAACCAGCTGAAACAGGCACATGTCACTCCTCTTTTCAAACCATTATATTGGCTTCCTGTAGCGGCATGTATTAAGTTCAAATCCTTCATGCTTGTCTAAAAAGAAGACAGTGGGTCAAAACCAATATATATGGAGACACTTGTGAGGTCTTATCACTCAAGTCATTCGTTGAATGGTGTCTAATGATGCCACCTCTGCCAAACCTCATTCCAGATTATTTTATGTGTGTATCTCCTGGCTGGTGGAATGAGCTGTCCACCTCCATTAGAAATCTGGTGTTTAAGGAGCATTTGAAGACTTGTTGTTTAGTGAATTTGTCTAACTGATATTAGCAATTAGATTTTGCAGCCTATTAACTCCCTAGTATTTTGTTCTGAGCTCTTCACTTGTAGTGATCAATTTTGTATTCTTGTTCTGTAACATTTGTTCCAAAGAGTCCCACAGACTGGTATGTACTCGATTATGTTGACCTCTTTTGTGGCCTTGGATAAAAGCATCTGCTAAGCAAACAAATATAAATGTAAATGTGTGTATATATTGTTAATACACATACTGTATGTATACTGTACATATTTTTAAACAACTCTGGTTTCCCTGATATATATCTTTTTGATACTTAAGCATTTCAAGTCCAGTGAATAACATGAAATGGTACAAAGGTATTCAGTAACCTTCCAAAAGGTTAACTGTTCCTGTCTGAGTTTCCTCCAGCTTCCAAATTCCTTTTGATGGTGTAGGAAACAGTACTCAGTAAAACCTTGGCTTTCTTTGCAGTTTTTCTAAATGGAGGACCTAAACTTTTAAGGATTATAATGATCTCCCTGACTTCCATTGCTTCAGAAAAGCTGTTGTAAGGGATGGCCAATGGTCTTATTTGGCCAGGATGCCCATGAGGTGGAAGGATGGGGTATGGCAGCTTCTTTAAGGCACTTAGCCACCCCCTGGTTGCAGTGGTGCCTTGGTTTCCTACAGGGCATCTTGGGAATTGGAGTTCTTTGATTCAGCCCTGCTGGGTGCCATCAGTGCCACCAGGGGGTGCTGCAGGAACTGTTGTGCCTTACTTTCTCGGGCTTCCTCCTTACCCGGAAACACTTCTGGACCACACTAACAGGCAACCGGAAGTACTTCTGAGTGCAGGATAAAAGAAGCCCCCTGCCACTGCACTGAGTCGGCTGTGGCCGAGTCGGCTGAAGAGAATGATGTTTGCCAGAGGAGGAGTGGAGATGGAGACAGAGAGTGAGAAAGAGAGACAGACAAAGAAAGAAGAAAAAGTTATTACTGTGTTCTGTTTGTGTTGTACTGTGCTCACTGTGTGGATAAACTTGAGAAGAGTTTCCCACAGCAAAATAAAAAGTATGTGTTGTGCTGAAACTTGTATCAGTGTCTGTCATGTTTGGGGAGCTGGTGCGCATCCTTCAGGCCACACTGTATAATTGCAAACACAATGTAATTGATAACCCATTATTTGTTCCCTGAGATCTTTTTGTATAAATCTGAAAATTACATTACTTTTTAGCTTTTTATTAACCTCTGACAGTATACCGTTTATGTTTGTACCATTTCAGGTTATTCACTAGACTTGAACTGTTTAAGTTTCAATAAAAACAGAACCAGAATGGGTAGAAGCTAATGTAATAGAACATGTTCACAATGGCTTATGGGTAATTTAAACATGCATAGCACAGTGCTCTGCTGATAGTCTAGTTGGAGCCAAGGTCAGATGAACATGGATACTGTGCTTCAGGATGGCGCCATTATTGAACAATGCACCATAGTGAGAATTCTTTGGGCAGAGGGAGTGAAACCTGCTAAAATTCACTAAAGGATGTTGGCTCAATATGGAAGTGAAAACGTCATGACTCAACGAAAAGTTAATTGATGGACAGAGAGGTTTAAAGCAGGAGGAACAAGCTTGATCTTGTTGACCATCAACATTGTGCATACAAGCCCAACTTGACATGGTGAATGCCTTCATCAAAGAAAACTAATGGATTACGTTGTCCACTGTTGCTGCACATTTGGATATCAGCTGAAGATCTGCGTATGCCATAGTGCTTGATGAATTGGGTACCATAACGTTTGCATAAAATGAGTACAAAAAGCAATAGACAAAGCACCAGTACCTCTCAGTTTTATAATCAGCCAAGTCATTCTCCTGTGGACTTTCTTTAGTGCTGCTATGTCTGTTTTGCAATATGGAGGTCAAAACTGCATGCAGCACTCCAGATTTGGCCTCACTAGTGCATTATTTAAGCATAACCTCCCTTCACTTGTACTCCACACATTGTGATGTATAACCTAACATCCTATATCCCTTCATGAGTACTTCTATACATTGTGTTGATCTGGATAGTGACATGTTCACTATGACTCCTTAATACTTTTCATAAGGGATTCTTTCAAGTTTATGACCTCCCAATGTGTATTCAAGTCTAACATTTTTACTTGCTACATGTAATACTTTATATTTACTTATATTTAATTTCATCTGCCATAAATCTGTATTTTGTTCAGGACCCTCTGCATTCTGGATTATCTGCCCTTCCACCTAATTCAAATAATTTGCAATGGACAGCTTGTTCATTATATCCACATCCAGGATGTTGATATCTATTACAAAGAGCAATAGCACCAGCAGTGATACCTCTTGGACACCACTTTTAACATCACTTAATTCCTCTTACCTTAACCTTTTTTTAGTATTTTAGTATTTAAGCTAAATTTGAACCCATCTACACACTAAATATAGAACTCCCACTTCTTTTAGTTTGTACAGTAGCTTCTTATGTGGAAAGCCAAAATCTTTCTGAAAATCAACATAAATAATATCATATAGACCTATCTGATCATAATGTTATTTTGTAAGGGTCTCTAAATGTAACACAAAACATTTTATGTGACTGTACCAAATGTTCTAGTAACACCCCACCCCACTTGAAGAACAATAACCTCAGAAAGTCCAAAATATCCTAGGAAGACTGCAATGTAAAGCCATTCAAACATTATTTTGAAGGGTCCCTATGTGTATTTGAACATTTAAATAATTTTGACAGAATCAGGCTGATACAAAGCTTGCCAGTCCTGTTCACCTAATTTTGGTCATTTATAACTGGGACATTTGTGTTTGATCTTTGCAAACTGCATACTAACATACCACAGAGAACATTCTTCAGAGGTCTCTTTGTAATTATAGCAGGACGTCCCACTAATACTATCAGTAAACATTGGAAGGACCTTTCCCGGGCTTCACACAATGCCTTAACCCAGAAGCAAACCAGGGTCATCACTTTGCACTGATAGCAGAAAGCTGCTGAATTAGCACCAAAAATCAGCTCAATCAACTTAGTAGGACTTCTGATAGGGAGGGTGTGTTTACTTCACAACAGGCTCAATTGAGCTCTCCTACAATACTGTTTTTATTAAAATGAATTAAATTGGGGACGACAAATAAAAAAGTTGGCTCAGAACACTTGAACTAGAGCTGACCTTGGTTTGAGGAGCATCGTATTGAAATGCTCCCAGGGTCATTTCGGACCTCCCTTTCTCAAGATGCCATTCTTCTAAGCGGAGTAGTTAACTCGCTGTTAGGCATCTCTGCTTGTCTACAAATTCTTCCCCTGAAGCATGCACCTCTTGTCACAAAACAAAACTGGGGCAAATGTTGTGGTTTGTGTGGCTTTAGTTACTGATGATTGTTTTGCAGTGATTCAATCACATCAAAGTAAGTGCGGTACTTACTGCTCACTGCTTGCAGTGTTATATCATTGCACTGTGTCTCTCAGGTAAAATATCTAAATTTATTTTTAGGAAAATACTTAACAAACACAAATCATTCCAAAAGACCTATTAATGTTTGGAATCTAACCTACCATCAAAATATTCTATTGATGATTTGAATGAAATACTTTTGTCATAACTAGAAGGGGAACAGTCAAGAGCAGTTCCATGTTTATGTTAATATTATGAATACAGCTTGTTGATATAACTAAATAGTCCCAAATACAAATGTTTCTAAAAGTGCTGTCAATTTTCTGAATGTAACCTTATATCATATGTGAAGAAGGATCATATATTATTATTCCAAAATATCATACAGATGTTTAAAAGGAGAAAGGAGAACCGAACACAAACTTTCCTTATCTATTATGTAAAGATAATTTTTCAGTGCAATGTAGGGCATATGTGTTTATATACAGAGAGATTTTCTCTTTGTAAATAAAGTATTATTTTATCAAAAAGGTTGTTTCTCATATGGTCATGTTGGGTCAGTTACAGTGTGATATCAGCTGGGGAAGATCCCATGCTGATCTTTTCTATGTATGCATTTACGATAACTAGATTAACTTGGAGTTTAGCACTATTAAAGTATGTCCCAGAGTGGCAAACTAACAGTGGACTAAAACCAAGACTAATAGCAGTAGCAGTGTACATACTAGATAGATAGATAGATAGATAGATAGATAGATAGATAGATAGATAGATAGATAGATA